>CAUYQU010011753.1:0-39532 GCA_963574635.1 Cheracebus regulus
GTGGGGAGGTGGAGAGGTGGTGGGGAGGTGGAGAGGTGGTGGGGTGGTGGGGAGGTGGTGGGGTCGTGGGGAGGTGGGGAGGTGGGGAGGTGGTGGGGAGGAGGGGAGGTGGGGAGGTGGGGAGGTGGAGAGGTGGTGGGGAGGTGGAGAGGTGGTGGGGTGGTGGGGAGGTGGTGGGGTGGTGGGGAGGTGGGGTCGTGGGGAGGTGGGGAGGTGGTGGGGAGGTGGGGAGGTGGGGAGGTGGTGGGGAGGAGGGGAGGTGGGGAGGTCGGGGGGAGGTGGGGAGGTGGTGGGGAGGTGGGGAGGTGGTGGGGAGGTGGGGAGTTGGGGGTACCTGACAGGCTATGGGGGCTGTCCCTGGTGGTGAAAGGGGCTAGAAGCCTTGATCTTCCCTTGGTGTCACTGTGTGATCTTCGACAAGCCCCTGGCCATAATAAATAAACTCAGTTGGCAGTAAACATCAGAGCTGAAGGAACCCTGGAGGCTGCTGATCCCTGCTGGCCCCCACAGACCCCTTCCCTCGCTTCTCCTCCCTTCCTGTCCTCCTGGTCATAGCCTAATTTGTAAAGGCTGCGTTGACACTCGCTTGTCTCTTCCTTTGCGCCTCATGGTCACTCAACACCCTTGTTCTCCTTAGTCCCACTCTCAGCCCACTCCCAGAATCCAGGCCCCTCCCGCCTGTCCCTGCTTTCTTCCCATCCTCCGGCTGCCTCCTTTTCAGGCAGACATCCCTGTCCGCAGACACCCCCCACCCCTTAGGACTCCACAACACTCCAGGGAGTGGACAGCACCCCCTCCATCCCCAGTGCGGGGTGCCCTCCCGAGCTCAGCCCCAGGAAGCTGACCCCACCCCTCCTGCAGCTTCTCACAGACATTCCTGCTCAGCACCCCAAAACCCTTCTCCTACTTTCCCGTCCCAGCATGTAACTCGCTTGGGCCAGAGATCCAGGCATTGTCCTGATTCTTGGCTGAGACTCCCCTAAGACAGGGTCTCACAGGCTCCGAATGGCACCTGGGTCTCCAGAGCCCGCTCAGCAGACAGCACATCTCACCCCTGTGAGCTAGCTCCATAGCTGGGTGTGCTGAGTCTCCCGGCCAAGGGGACAAAGTGAAACTGTGCCCTCCTGACCAACAGACAGGGACGGGAGCTGGCCTAGCCCAGCTCTGCGGCCTCTCCATACACTGTGCCTGCGCTCCCTGGACTCCAGGCCTCTGCATATGCTGTTCCTTCTGCCTGGGACACCCTTCTATGCATTACTAATGGCTTCTTGTTCCTCGACACCAAATCTGTGTGTCATTTTTGGGAAAGCATTCACCGAAGCCCAGGCTGGCAGCCTCTAAGACAGCCAGCAATCCCATGTGACCTGGCCCCTGCCTCTCAGCCCCTGGGAGTTTCTATTAGCTCCTCAAATATGAAAACTTCGTCCCCACCTCAGAGCCTTTACACATGCCACTTTTTCTGCCGAGACCCACCTCTGTCTACCCTGTGCCCAGTTTCCACCCAGGAAAGCTTCCCTGCCTCTTCCAGCAGACCAGGGGCCTCCCATGTCCCCCAGTCCCAGGCTCCCTGAATCCCAGCACTGGTCCTTGGGGGTCAGTCTGCACACATCTGTTTCCTATGGAAATAATGCTAACCCTCCCCAGCACCTGCTCTCCCACTGAGGCCTAAGCACTTTGCATACATTCATCCTCCATCACATGTCATAACCCCATTGTTATCCTTGGTTACAGATGGAGAAGTGAGGGCCTATGTTCTCCATCCAAGGCCTGAGTCCAGCACACGTCCAGTCCCTCTGTGACGGGGAGGGCTTCCCGACCCAGAGCTCTGATGGAACAGACGCCTCCAAATCTGGTTTCAATGGAAAGCAGCCTCAGGCCACTCCCACCCTGCCAGCCCTGGATGAAGGCCGGGCAGCCCCTTTTATGCCGTTTATTCTTTTGAACAAATTGTGAGTTTTACAAGATATGCAAGGCCCGTGGTGGCAAACACATGTTCCCAGGGGCACAGGGCTGTGAGTGCAGCCGAAAGCCCCCCGGGCCCTTTCTGCCCTGCTCTGCTGCACCTGAGCCCCCTTGAGCAGGGTCACATCCTAGTTGCCACATGGACCACTCCAGAGAGGGGCCACAGCTCCCTCACCCCATCCTGGTGTCCCCTTCACACCTGTGGCTCCCACACTCACGGGCATGACCCGCTTCCACCTCCGCAGGGGCTGCAGCCTCACAGCAGCCCAGGAGAGGGTGCTGCTATCATTCCACTGGCAGAGAAGCGGCTTAGAGAGGGAACGAAATTGTCCAAGGTCGTGCGGTGGCTCACGCCTGTAATCCCAGCACTTTGGGTGGCCGAGGTGGGTGGATCACAAGGTCAGCAGATCAAGACCATCCTGGCCAACACAGTGAAACCCCCATCTCTATTAAAAATACAAAAATTGGCTGGGCATGGTGGCGTGCACCTGTAGTCCCAGCTACTCAGAGGCTGAGGCAGGAGAATCGCTTGAACCTGGGAGGCGGAGGTTGCAGTGAGCCGAGATCACACCACTGCACTCCAGCCTGACTGAGGGTGGAAGGGCGACAGAGCCAGACTCCATCTCAAAAAACAAAAAAACAAAAACTTGCCCAAGGTCACACAGCTGGGGGAGACACTGGGAATTAGAACTCAGGTCTCCTGCCTCCAAAGCTGGTGCTCCCCACAATGACATCATCTGTGCCATCAAGGCCAGGAAAGCAGAAAGGCCTGTGTCCCTCATGCCCAGCGTGTTGCCCTGCATTTACACTGAAAAAGCCGGGAGCCCTTGGAGGCAGAGATGCTGCATTTCAGGCCTGGCTCTGCTCCTCGGGAAGTCACTCACCTCCCCAGGCCTTAGTTTGCCCTTCTGACAACAAACGGGATGACCCCGCGCTCTGTGGCCCCAAGCTTCAAAGAGCGCAGCCTGGCTGAGTGGCCCCTGGCACCCTCAGCCTTCCCAGTCACACCGCTCTGGATGGTGACTGTTGGTGAGAAGGTTCCTCACATCCTTCCACCACTATTGCAGGCAGCCCTCAGAGGCGTCCAAAACAGCTGAGTATGTTTTAATCGAACACTCATTCTCTAGCCAGAACTTTCATTTTCAAAATAAAGTGTCAAGTGTCCCATAAACCGTGAAACTATATAAAGACTCAAAATAAGGCAACCCCCTCTTTTCTGAGGGCCATATTTGGGGAGAATCACTTTCCTCATATGGAAGCACGCTCAACAGCTGCCCCTCCTTAAAGGCCTAGGGGAGCACTATGGCTGCTGGAGGCCTCCTTTGGGGCTCAGATCCTGACACACTTTAAGGCCTGGGGTGTATTCGGACCTCCTTGGCACGGCATTCTAGGCCTTCCCACATCTGCCCTCAAACCACTTCCAGCACTTCTCTCACCCCGCCCTCTCACCCTGTGCTCCAGCCACCCCTGCTGCAGTCCCTCCCTGAGCCCCCAGGAAGACTTTGCCCTCAAGGGGACAGATGCTTGGAGGGGAGGGCTACAGAGCCCGATGGGTTGGGGCAGGCATCTATGAAGATGCCATCGAGCAGAACCAGAATGAGGATGAGCCAGGTAAGGAGAGCATTCCTGGGAGAGGAAACAGCAGGAGCAAGGCCTGAGGTGGGGATGACCTTAAGGGAGAGGAAGGTGGGCGAGAGAGAGAGGAAGAGGAGTAGAAGGTGTGGGGACAGGTGGACCAGCAAGGACCTGGGCGGTAGCGTCCACAGCAGCCCTGCTCCCGCGGCATGCCCACATTGCAGAGGGAGAGTGTGGGAACCCTGGGATGCCCCCTGGAGCGGCCTGCCGCAGGGAAGGCAGCAGCATACAGCCACACCGCGCTATGGGGGAATGTGAGCAATGCCATATTCAGTGACTGCAGCCTAAAACAGCTGTTCAAAAGACTGTCTGGAAATATACATGGACGCAATGAAATCCAACAAGCAAAGCAAGTGCCGGAGGCACGGGGATTCCGGGTGCTGGATGCCGAGCCCGAGGAGGTGAGAGCCATGCAGGAGGCACGAGGATTCCGGGTGCTGGATGCCGAGCCCGGGGAGGCGAGAGCCATGCAGGAGGCACGGGGATTCCGGGTGCTGGATGCCGAGCCCGGGGAGGTGAGAGCCAGTGGGGGCCCAATGGCTGGAAGTCAGATACTATCTGGGCCTGCATTTTGTCTGGAGCGATGGATGCATGGGTGTTTATCTCATTATTAAAAACAAACAAACAAATAAATAAGTGAAGGTGGTCCACACCTGGACCAATGATGAGTGTGTCTCATGTACCAACCTGGAGGGGGCCAGATGGCCCTAAATCTCAGGGCCCAGGCCAAAGGTTAGGGGTTATTTGAAGAGTAGTAGGGCCCACTGGCAGGTTGGGGACAGGGGACTGACCTGACAGGTGGCATGTGGGGCTGGTTACCGTCCCTCTGCAGCTCACACGCAGATGCAGCCTCCACCCTGCTGTGTGCAAGGGGCTGACCCCATGGACGGCATCTCCTGGCTCCTGCACTCTCAGGCTCCAGAGTGACCAGGTGACCAGCAGGCAGGAGGTGATCGAATTTGGAATTCTCCTCTGAAAGATACATGGCTAGACCTCGTACCACCTGCCGGTAGATAAGAGGCATGGCACTGGCAGGACCTCTGGACTTTGCAGGCTGCGTACACCACACCTGGGGATGCAGCTCTGACTTACTTCCTGGGGAAGTGGTGAGGCTGCCAGTTTTGGAGGGGCTCCAAGTAAGAAAGGGCTCTACATTAGGTCCAGCTCCAGTGCGAGCTGCCCTGACACACGGGCCTATGACCCAGCAGATGCAAGGGAGCGTGGAGTGTCTCGGGAAGGCTGGGTGGCGGGTGGGCCTGAGCCCCCTCAGTGTCACAGCACAGACTCCTCTGGCTTGGCACCCTGAATGCTCTACTCATCAGCCGCTCTTCCACATTGGAAAGGCAGCTTGGTCTAGCTTCTTGCTCTGGTAGAGACCAACCCCGATGGCCATGGGACACCAAACAGCTGTGTCCTGAACTGCTGGCCAGATGTCTTTCTGTTGCGCACCCACCCCTGCCCCTAACTACTCTCCTTTCTTCTCCCCAGCTCTGTGGCCCAGGAGGCTGACCTTTAGGGATTGCATTAATGGGTGTTACAGCTCTCTGGCTTCTGGGCAGGCTCAGCATGGAGGAGCCCCAGCGGGAGACTGGAGGGTGGGGGAGAGAGAACCTTTCTGCTCCCAGCGCCCTTCCTGTAGGCTGTCCCTGGATGGGAGTCACAGCTGACTTCTCTGCAGGACTCTCTCTTCCCAGGTTCCACCCACTGCCCCATCCCCTCACCCCTTCAAGCCTAATGGTAAGGGCACTCTCTAGGTACCGCAGTCCCTTGTCTCCCACTTCCTGTCAAATCTTTTTATTAGTTCCTTTATTACGTCCCCTTAAATTGTGTTGATTTGAATGTACTATTGGTTTCCCGCTGTATGATGAAACAAGGGCACATCATAAATCAGGTGTGCAGGCAGAATTCTAACGTGGCCCCAAGAGCCCACCCTTGGTGTACATGGCCATAGAATCCCCACCCCTTGAGTCTAAATATGATGGGACAGTCAGTCCTACAATTATATCATACAAAACTATCATAGCAGACGAGATTGTCCTGGCTTTGAAGAAGAAGCTGCCTGTGTTGAGAAGGCCACGTGGCTAGAACAAGAGGGTGGTCTCTAGGAGTTAGGAGTGACTTCCAACTGGCAGCCAGCAAAAAAATCGGACTTCACTCCTGTAATTGTAAGGAACTGAATCCTGCCAACAACCTGTGTGAACCTGGAAGAGGACCTTGAGCCTCAGATGAGATTGCTGTTTTGGCTGACACCTTGATTTCAGCCTGGTGAGACTCTGAGCGGAGAACTCAGTTATGCTGCTACCCAGTTTCCCCAGTTTCTGACCTACAGAAATGGTGAGCTAGTAAATAGGTGTTGTTGTAAGCCACAGCGTTTGTGGCAATTTATGGCACTAGAAAAATGGATACACTAGATTTTATCTGCTCCTCCAAATCATAGAGTTGGTGTGAGCAGCCTCGGTGAAAGGAGACCCTCCTGTGAGCAGCGGCACTCAGCATGCAGCATTCTTAGCATTTAATGGAAATACATGCACAAAATTGGGATGGAACAAGTCCAGAAGTTACCAGTAAATTATATGAACACCTGGCCTAGCTTCCCTCGAAACCTGCTCCTGCTTCTTTGCCATGTATTTTGTGAAATTCCCTTTGACCAGTTAACAGAAATGTCTAGAAGCCTGGCTTAGAAATGGCTGTGCATGATGTGCCAGCACTAGCCAGAAACATGGAGGCTGCATGACAGCTCCACTTGGGGGCTGTCCCAAAAGACAGCTGCAAAAGGAGATCCTCCTATGGGCAGATAACTTCAGCTGGTTCCTTCCATTGCCCACTTCAGTGGAAGCAAAGAGCCCAAGCTATGGATTTGCATCAATGCATGGGCAGGGATTGATGGGTGCTCAAGGAATGGGAAAAAGATTGGAAAACTGGTGATGCATACCAGCTGGTGTGTGATGCAAAAAGATTGGAAAACTGATGATGCAAAATAGGCATATCAGCACTTTGGGAAGCCAAGATGGGGGAATCGCTTGAGGCTGGGAGTTCAAGACCAGCCTGGGCAACACAGAAAGACTCTATCTCTACAAAAACAAAGAATACATAAAAATTTTTAAATTAAAAAAATTTTTAAGGCACAGAATGGGAAGATATTCATGTCCCACATAAATGCCCCCCAGAAGACAATCACTGCAGAGGAAGCTCTCAATAATTAGGTGAACAAGAGGCCCCACCCTGTGGACATCAGTTCATCTATTTGCCAGCTAGTCCTGTCCTTGCTCAAAGGGCTCATGAACTAAGTGACAACCAAAGCTAGTGTCTTAGTCTGCCTGGGCTTCAATAACAAAATACTACAGGCTGCGTGGCTGACACAACAGAAATGTTTTCCTCACAGTTCTGGAGGCTGGGAAGTCCAAGAACAAGGTGCCGGCAAGATGGGTTTCATCCTGAGGCTCTTTTCTTGGCTTGTAGGTGACCACCATCTCACTGTGCTCACATGACCTCTTTGTGTACACCAGGGTGAGAGGGGGAAGAGAAAAAGGGGGAGAGAGAGGTGTCGGGGAGACACAAAGCGAGAGAATGCACTCTGGTGTCTTTTTTTTTTTTTTTTTTTGAGACAGAGTTTTACTCTGTTGCCCAGGCTGGAGTGCAGTGGTGTGATCATGGTTCACTGCAGCCGTGACCTCTCAGGCTCCAGAGATCCTCCCACCTCAGCCTCCTGAGTAGCTGGGACTATAGCCATGCCACCACACCTGGCTAATTTTCTCATTTTCTCCTTTTTTGTAGAGATGGGGTCTTGCCATGTTGCCCAGGATGGTCTTGAACTCTAGGGCTCAGTGATCTGCCCTCCTCAGCCTCCCAAAGTGCTGGGATTACAGGCATGAGCCACCCTGCCCAGCAGCCTTTTCTTTTAAGGACCCTAATCCTATTGGATCAGGGCCTTGCTCCTATAACCTCATTTAATCTTGATTAGTTTCTTAGAGTAATCTTGGCCCCACCCCCAAATACAGTCACTGTAAGTTAGGCCTTCAACACGTGAATTTGGTGAGGCAGACATAAGTATTCAGTGCATAACCATAGGGACAGGGGTTTCTCACAGGCTTAACACAGACTTCCTTTCACCAAAGCCAATCTGCCCACTGCTGCTGAGAGCCCAGGCTGTCAATCACTCAGACCAGTGCTGGCCACTTGGCGCCATTCCTCAGGAAACCACGGTGACGGCAAGTTGATGACACGGAATGGTTTCCATCACGAGGGGTGCTGCAATTCATCCCCAGGGAATCTGGACGGAGATTTGCCTTCTCTGCTGGACGCTTCTGCCAGTACTGCCGTCTGTGGCCATATGGAATGCCTTACCTGTCGCCACACTGCCTCCAACCCAGGAACTTAATGGATAGTGAGAGAAGGACGGCCACAGGCTTACACCTAGCAGCTAGTCTGAGGGATGGCGGAACAGCTTGCCGAAGCTTCTGCCGCAGAGCCAGTGGGGAGGCAGCACCTTGTGGGGCCGGGCCCAGTTCTGGGGGAGGGGCTGTCCTTAGCCAGGGACCAATACACTGTGCTGTCTTGTCTCCCACCAGGAGTGTCCCCAGTCCGTCGTTTCTTTTTCTTTCTTTCTTTCTTTTTTTTCCCTGAGACGGAGTTTTGCTCTCGTTGCCCAGGCTGGAGTGCGATGGCACAATCTCCGCTCACTGCAACCTCCGCCTCCCGGGTTCAAGCGATTCTTCTGCCTCAGGCTCCCAAGTAGCTGGGATTACAGGCATGCGCCACCATGCCCAGCTAATTTTGTATTTTTAGTAGAGACAAGGTTTCTCCATGTTGGCCCGGCTGGTCTCGAATTCCCGACCTCAGGTGATCTGCCCGCCTTGGCTTCCCAAAGTACTAGGATTACAGGTGAGCCACCGCGCCAGGCCCAGTCCTTCCTTTCTTAATAACAGCTTTATTGAGATGTAATTTACCTGCCACGTAAATTTCCTTTTTAAAGTAGACAATGAGATGGGTTTTAGTTGTGCCAGCATCACCACAGCCCCTCGTTCCTGTACCTTAATAACCCACGTCTGGAGTTCTTATTTCCCATCTCTGCAGTGTAACAGCTAATGATGGAGCTCTGCCCAGATTTCCCTCAGATTCTTATTTTCCCATTTTTGGGCCTCCCAGTTTTGCTATATTTTTGTTTCCAGCAGCCACATGTGAGGCTCTGTTTCAGAGAACATCCCTTGGATTCCCAGAGCCCGCCTGGTGCACTGGCTCAGGCAGCTGGGAATTTACTTTACCACTGGGGCAGCCCTTCACCCTGGAGGGAGTCAGAGGCTGACAGCCAAGTTCCCCTGCCTCATGGCCACCTAACTCCCAGGGGTGCACACACACCGGAGCTACCATGTGCTCAGGCTTGGGCTGAGGCCTGCCTGAATTTGGGCTCTTCCTGGGTTCTCTCCCTCCCCTGTCCTCCTTCCCCCTCTCCCTGACTGTTCCCCATTGGGAGCACTTTCTTAATAAGTCACCTGTGCATGAAACTTTATCTGGGACTCTCCTTTTGAGAAGCCCGAACTCAGCAGGGTTGGCGGTCCTATTCCTCAAAGGCTTCCACCAGGAAACACAGTTGTGATGCCGTTACCTTAGCGAATGGAGCTACTGTTGGCCACTCGGACTCTTTGTGCTACTGAGCTGACAGGCAAACAGTTACCACAGTGCCCTGAGTGGGTGAGCTCAATCACCATGCAGCAGCTGGGCTCTGCTGACTGATGAGTGAAAGAGAGCTTTGCCTGGAACCTGCACGTCCACTGAGGTTGGGGAGAGATGCTCCCACGTCCTCTGACCGCCAGGGGGAAGCTGCAGCAGGCAACCAAGGCAGGCTGACTGAGGACTCAGGCCTGGCAGGGGACAAGAACCGGCTCACCTAGCAGGTACAGAACTCCCACCAGCTGAGGGGCTCTGAGTGTGAGGAAGCAAGGGATGGGTGCTGGAAGAAAGAAGCCGTGACTCCTGACCTCTGCTTCTCCGTCAGTCACAGACCTGGTGACTACAGCCACTGCCTGCAGCCTGTGTTTACTGGTTGATTTCTTTCCCTCGTCTCCTGCCATGGAGGTAGGGCTCTGGTTTAGGCCATCGCTCCATGCTGACTCGGTGACTGATGCACTCTGTGTCTCTGCCCCCATTTTGGAGACTAGAGTTTCTTGCTCTGAAATAAGGGCGTTGAGCAGCAAAGGGGTGGACTGTGCTAGTCCTGTCCATCTGCCCCTCCCCAGCCTATTCTGCACCCTTCTCTGTCCGGTTCTTTGCCACATGTGGCTGAGCCAGGGCATGTGAATAGCGTCGCCCAGGCCCCTTGGCCCTCTGCTGTCTGCTTGGGTCTGGACAGTGGATGGCACTCGCAGGAGATAGAGGGTGGGAGGAGAGCTGGGGAGGATGGGCCCTTCTGTGCGCAGGGCTGCTTCTCCTGGCTGCAGCCATGTGTCTTCGTGAGCACAGCCGCACAGGCCAGACCTTCCTCCCTGGGCTCCTGTTTGCTCTGGGCTCTGGAAACACTAGCTCATCTCTTCGGCCCTGGGGTGGTCATAGGTTCCTGCTGCAGCATCGCTGAGGGCCCAGTGTCTCTTGTTTCCCTCAACCCTGCCCACAACTCTAAGAGTTGGTGAACTGTGATTAATTGAGAGATTGAATCTCTTGAACCTTCCAAGTTGGCCTGTTTCCTACCAAAACCTCTGCTGCCAGGACACCTTTTAGACATGGCGTCAGAGAGGCTGAGACAACAAAGGGGACGCAAGTCTGGAACCCAGGCGAGCCCTCCTGGAGCAAGAGCATGGACTTGGATGAGCAGCCCAGAGGAGGAGCACCCATGAGAAAAAAGGAGGGGCTGGGACCCAACAGTCAGAGGGCAGGCAGAGAAGGAGGAGGAGATGGATGGATGGATGAAGGAGGAGCAGCCCAGGAGGCAGGAACAGGATGAGAGGAGAGTGCTGTCTGAAGTTTAGAGAAGTGTGTGCAAAATGCAGCGGGAGGTCAAGGAAGCAGACGACAGAGAACTGACCACTGATTTGGCCATGAAGTTGTGGCTGGTGATCTCAATCAGTGGGTGAAACGCGATCCTTACCCTGAAGCTAAGAAGAAAGAAGAAATGCACAGAAGAAACAAGGACAATGACGTCTTGAAGAAAAGTGCAAGCGATGCCTGGCAGCAACGGGGAGAGAGCAAAGGAGAGCTAGCCTGGGCTTCTGGGGAGGCTCAGAACAGGCTCCATGGAGTGGGGAAGAGGCCCCATGGGAAGGGCGACCCAGGCAGAGGGTGCTGTGCGATCAAGGCCTGGAGGCATTTTGGGAAATTCGAATGCAATGGGGACAATGTGGCATAGAAAACCCTGAGATAGTCAGCTGGACTGAAAGTTGTATAAAGACTTTGATTACTAACCTTTGCCTCTCAGTCCCAAGAACAGCGGAGAACCAGGGAAGGGTTTTATGTGGGGAAACGCTCAGATCTGAGTCTTCGGATGCTCATGCTGCAATGCATGGGGACAGTATCTAGCTCATCCCAAGGGCCCCATACGAGACCTGACACGTCCTAGGCACCCAATAAATGCTGTTGCCTCTGTGGCTAGAACATGGGCTATTTCTGATGTTGCAGATGGTGGCTGACATCACTCCATGACTGATGTGAATATGCCACGGTAGTAAAAAAAAAAATTTCAGTCCAAATAGAAAAATGACAAATCCAAGAGCCAGATGTAGAAAAACACTGACCTAATTAAAGACTGACAATGGACATGGCCAAGGCTTCAAAACCAGGTATGTTTCACACATCAGAAGGGAGGGTTATGAAGCCTTATTTTCCCATGCAAACAGGGGCTGGGGCAACTGTTCCAGCAAGTGGTTGACAACGCTGGGAGGCGACTCAGTGTTTACTGGTAACTTGATTATAGCTGGAAATTAATTGTCCATGAATGCAGAGAAACATCCAAGCCCACGTAGAGTGTTCCATGGACTGCCTCTACTACCAAGAAACAAGAGAGAAAGAAAACAGACTTTCTGGTTTCAATTAAAAAAGAAAGATGAAGAAAATACACCACCCAGCAGCTAATTACTCACAGGCCAACGCCTGTGCTAGCTCAAATGCAAGAGCTGACATGATAAAATGTTAGCATATTGCGATCTGCTGTTAATAAAATGTAGCACAAAGGCACAGAGGAGTTTTACATCTGCTCACAGGATGCTACACAGCTTGGGGAGCCCTCCCCGGCCCGCCTACCCAACTGCTCGCTCACCAGGACGGGAATGGAACCTGGTCCTAGGCTTGGGAGAGGCAAAGGATGCTGCTATATGGAGCCTGGACAGTCCCAGAAGGGGTAAGAGGTGAGGCTGGAGCCTGCTTGCCCAGACATCCTCCGCAGACTGGCCAAGGGTCTACCCTGAATGCAATGGGATTGGTGTGGTGGTTCTGCTTGACAGGAAAACCTCAACAAGAGAAACATTCAGAAAATTAAGTTGGCAGTCATAGTGAAAGATTGCCAACAACCTAAGCGTCTCCTAGTAGGATCAAATAAGGGTGCATCAATTCAATGAAATACTGCACAGCTGCTAACCAGAATGAAGAAGTGAGGCTCTTCAAGCTCTAATGCTAAAGTTCGTAACTGGGTCCTAGAGAGAATTAAGGGCTCTTTGAACTAGGATGGTGGGAGTGGAAATCACAGCTTGAGTTTTCACTAACCTCTAACTGTAATTCAGTATATCCTTTAAATATGAATGTAGGCCCCAAACCTCAGTAGAATTAGCTGTGATTTGGTCACCGATAGAAATCACAGATATTCTTGTCTCACTTTACAGTCGTGGCACGTATCTCAAAAGATCAATTACATCACCACTTTGAAACTATTAACAGTGATTAGACCCATGGCTAGACCTTGGTATTAAAACTGTTAGCCAGGAAGAACATGTATTACTAAGTGACAAATGTATTTCTCTATTTTGACAAGTGTATTAAACCTAATTGGTTTCCTCTGCAACCTTATGTGTTTTGTTTTATCCACTTAAATCACTACTCTAAGGGGTCATTGGCTTCACCAGACTGACAAAGGGGTTCATGGCACGAAAAAAAGCTCAGAACTCCTGATCTGGTGTTAACGAACACAGTGACATGCAAACAGTGTGGATCATATGCCACTGTATGTGTGTTTGTTCAAAACGAAGGTTAATGGAACACAATAGAGAACCCAGACACAGATCCACATAAATCTGCTCAAGTGATTTTTGGCAAGGCACCAAGCAATTCAGTGGAGGACTCCATGGTGCTGGAGCAACTGGCCGTCCACGGGCAAAAAAGGAATCTCAATCTACACCTCACACTCGATACAAAAATTAACTTGAATGTGAATTGTAAAACTGAGTTGGAATACATGGATGGATCTTATCAATGTCAATATTCTGTTTGTGATGTTGTTCGTAGTTCTATACAGTGTTACCATTGGGGGGAACTCAGTAAGTGGTACATAGGATTTCTCCATATTACTTCTTATAACTGAGTATGAATCTATAACTACCTTGGAATTAAAATTTAATCTAAAAAAGCTTTTATACATATAAATAATCTCTGGAAGGAGACACAAAAAAGAGGGATATCTCTGAGGGAGGTAAGTGAGCACAAGTAATAGAGGTGGGAAAAATATCTGTTCCTTGCTCACACTTAAAAATTGTTTACCATGTTTGTGCATGATTTATATTCGTAATTAATTATGGTTAAATAAAACAAACAAAAAGCCTGGAGAAAGATGAAGAAATAATCATGAAAAGAAACTATCCTAGTAAATATCAAAACTATTTCCCAGGTTACATTTGAACTAAAAGCACTAATACTGAAAAATTTCCCACCTACTTTGTGACAGGGTTAAGGCTTAAATTTTAATGTGCTGTTAATTCTCATGTTTTTCAAAAAATCAACTTCATGGTTGTTCGTTCATCATTTTCAAAATGAAATTAAAGGGTGTGGAAATTTTTTAAAAATGATTTCATTCCTCATGTAGGACCTAAGCTGGTTGTTTTTTCCTTTTGGCCTGTCCACACCCACTGAACCCCAGCTGGGCATCAAGTCCTGGGGGTGCCCCTTCCCCAAGATTCCCTCTCAGAGAAGCAGGAGAGCACAGGACAGCTAGGAAATTAGCTCCGCCCTCAGGTGGAACTTGAACTTGCCACTTACAGACAGGAAGACTGAGAGAAAGAATCTAATCTCTGTAGGCCTCAGTTTTGCCATCTGTAAGATGAGGTACTTGGTGTCTGCCTGAGACAGGATATGTAGGAAGCATTCAGCACAGTGCCTGGCGTAGGAGGAGCACCAGGGAGTAAAGAGCCACAGCACCGGGCCTTGGTCATTTCTAGCCTCTGATATGGCCTCAAAAAGGTCACTGCCTTCAATCATTCAATGACACAGGTGCCATCAAAGGCGGTGTTTCACACAAGTGCTCCCGCATCCTCAGCGCACCACTGAACCAATGTTGCCAGAGGACAAAGCAAGGCTTGGAAAAATCACATGATGGGCCCAACAGTACACAGCCAGGAAGAGAAAAGGCAAAGAGTGGGGTCCAAAGAGCCCAGCCGTAGCAAAGGAGAGGAGGCCTTGGCTCATGCAGCGCCCCAGGGAGAGGCCAAGACCAGGCCTACCAAGACCATAGTGCCCAGCAGTGGAAAGAGCTGTGAGAATCTCCAGGACTGCAAGGAGAGGACCTCATCCCCCTTCCCACCAGGCCTTGAGGTCACATTTTGTCTCCAAGAGGGAGCAGAGCACCTCTTCCCCACTCTCCTCAGAACAGTGGGCTGGGTGTGGTGGCTCACGCCTGTAATCCTAACACTTTGGGAGGCCAAGGCGAGAGGCCTGCTTGAACCCAGGAATTCAAGACCAGCCTGGACAACATAGCCTCCATCTCTACAAAAAATTTAAAAATTAGCCAGGCATGGCAGCATGCCTGTAGTCCCAGCTACTCTGGAGGCTGAAGCAGGAGGGATGCTTAAGCCTGGGAGGTTGAGGCTGCAGTGAGCCATGATCACATCATTGCACTCCAGCCTGGGTAACAGAGTGAGACCCTGTCTCTAAAAATATCTCTTCCTACCTTGCTCTATCTTGGCCACAATAGCAAGCGTTCTGCTAATCTCAGCTCACATAGTGGGGCTCATGGTGAAGCCCAGGCCACAGCAGGAGCTCAAGCAGCAGAGATGCTGAAAATCTCTGGCATTGTGGGGCATTATACCTGAGACTCTGAGGGCTCTTCCCACTGCCTCACCTGGATGCCAGCTTTAGGATTCCCTTGGGGCCTCGCATGCTATGGTGGGTGGGCAGTGGTTGAGGAGGTAAATGCCCTTAGGCTGCACTCACTATGCTGCACCTGAATTTGCCCAGAAATTAGGGTGCATCATCGGTTCTGTGTTCAAAGAAATCCCAGGATGGTAACTCAAAGCAAAATGTGTATTAAAAACTCCATAACTGGTGCTCAGGGATGCATGTTGCCCTCTGCACACCCTTGTCCACACTTCTATTATACCTGGGGCTCTGTTACCAACAGTGTGACTTTGAGCAAATCTCCATCCCTGTGTGTGCCCCACTTTCCTTTATAGAAAAGGGATGACAATGCATCCCTTACATGGGTCATAGTGAAGATTAAACCAGGGAAGGAGCGCAGGGCTTGACACAGAGTGTAGTTTCAATGAAAGCTGACTTTCTGACCCATGTGTAATGTCCCAGCAAACAGCAAAAATGTAAGGCAAAAGATGCTGCAGCAGGTGGCCAAAGGCTGGGCAACTGAACCCTCTACCCCGAAGCCCACACATGCCCTGGATTCATGCATCCATTGGCAGCATGCACTGGGCTAACCAGGGCCAAGCCTCACACTGGGAGCTAGGGACAGAGACTAACGAGCCCTTGCCACTGCCTCCAGGAAGCTCCCAGGCCTGTGGGAGGGACATCTACTCAGTGGGGTCAGCGGCCTTGACTTAAGGCCCCAGCCGGCAGAGCTCCTAACCCAGGCTGAGGCTGAGACCTCGTGTCCTGAAGAAGCCGTAGCTGGAACTAAGTCTGAAAGGACATTAGGTGAAGCTGGGAAGAGTCTAGGTAGAGGGCTCTCCATGCACAAAAGTGTTGAAAGGAAAGAAAGTACAGGCAGGGGTGCGCAAAGACGACTCGATGGAGTTAGTGATCTAGTGATCGCATAGCCCAACCTAGAGGGAAATCTCGAGTCTCTGGGCTGCACTTCAAGCTTGCCGCTGCAGAAACCTATTTCTCCAGCCCAGGGAGCAGAGGCTTAGCGACTGGCCCACGCGCTCCTCCGGGGAGGCCTGTCTCGGCCCCGCCCACAACTGCTGCCGTCGCGCCCTCTCCGGGCGGCGCCCTGCCAGTGCACCCGACGTCAGGGAATGCCGGCTGGTTGCCTTCCAGAACATTCTCCTGGCCATCAGGGATGAAGACTGCTGCCCCTGGGGTGCCAGTCTCTCGGTTTTCCATCCTCTTCTGCCTGGACCCGGATGACCCCACACCCTCCAGGGCTTGGGCTGGGCCAGCCAGCTAGGGAGAGGCGGGAGAGGCTGGAGAGGCCAGCAGGCAGGTTCTCATTATTTTTTAATTTTAAGAGAGTTTCGCTCGTTACCCACGCTGGAGTGCAGTGGCACGATCTCAGCTCACCACAACCTCCACCTCCCAGGTTTAAGCAACTCTCCTGCCTCAGCCTTCCCAGTAGCTGGGAGTGCAGGTGTGCACCACCATGCCCTTCTAATTTTTGTATTTTTAGTAGGGACAGGGTCTTGCCATGCTGGCCAGGCTGGTCTTGAACTCCTGACCTCAAGTGATCTGCCCACCTCAGCCTCCCCAAGTGCTGGGATTACAGGCATGAGCCACTGTGCCTAGCCAGAAGGAGCAGGAGGGAGCCACGGAAGGTTTATGTGCAGAGCAGCAACATGAGCAGCCCTGGTTTTTCAGTGCTCATGCTGTTGCTGCTAGAGGCCTGCCTGGGGGAGCTGGACTTTCAGGGAGCATGGCTTGGGCTGGCCGGAAAGGCTACAGGGAGCAGGGTCTACTACCTACCAGGGGAAGTAACTGTGGTGAGCCAAGGGGAGCAGGAAAGGGCAGGCTGGGTGCTCACAATTTGGGGTTCATACTAGGGGGAAGGGAGGAAGGCAGGCCTCCCATCCTGAAAACCAGTAAGCCAGGGGACAGCACTGAGACAAGCCCCTGGCCCCTGGCCCCATTTGGTCTTTTCACCCCAGCAGGTGCCTCTGAGGCGCCAAGAGAAATGAGAAATCCTCCCATCCTGGAGTCCTGTGGGCATGAACCCCTCCAACAGGACATTACTTTTCTCTGAAGGCTAAAGCCTCCCATGTCCCCACAGGCTAACTAAACATCCCATTTCCTTGCATTGGTCTGGAATAATTGTGGTGTCTATGTGGCCACAGAGACTGTTTCAAACTTATCTGTGTGTGCTGATCAGAAACAGGAAAACAGCTTTATTTAAGTAATGCAACATGGTTGGAAAGTCTTTCAAAATGTGGAGTCTAAGATAAAACTTCAAGTATTATGAAAAAGTAGGGTTACCGATCCAGCCCCACCCTGCTGTACTGGCAGGTCAGGAGTTCAGTTAGGGATGGTGACTGATGTCAAGTGGAACCAGAAGGCATGTCTTCTCCCACCCTCTCAGGGTCCTGCGGCACTGTGGCCCCAGCGGGAAGATCAGCACTGGCGTTAAGTGATAGCTTCAGCCCCGAAGCCAGGCAAGTCCCAAATCACTGCATCATCCTGTCCAGGCTGACCTGCAGGCCTCAGGCCTCAGCATATCATCTGCCCTGCTGAAAGCACTCTTGTGTCTGTAAAGCAATAACTGAAAAATTCCCATGACAGTGCCTCTCTCCAGTGCCTTCCAACAGAGCCCAGGCCCTGGGCCCCAGCCGTCACACCGACGTAAGAGAATAATTAGGGTATCACTTCTCAGTGATCCCCCTGCCACCTATCCCAGGACTTAGGAGGATGCCTGGACACCTCTGCCCATAGGCAAAAGAGGAAGTAAAGTTGGCCTGTTCTCTTGGGTGCCAGCTCTTCTCTCAACCGAGAACAGGACACTGCCCTGACCATGGAATCCTTCACACCAGGTCCCCCTCCTCCTCTGAATCCTTACTGGGAGTAACCACCTCTCTCTTTTCCACCTAATTATTGCCCCTTACGATGTGGTTGAGGCCCTGACTCCTGCAGAAGGCCTTCTCTGACCACTTCCCACAGACTCCCTCCACTCCCTCCCTCTCTGTTCTAGTATTAATCCCGTAAGACTCTCTGTCTCTCCCACTAGATGTCATGCTCCTCATGGGTAGAGCTGAGAATTGTCAGGTTCTGAATCTAGTAGGAGACATAGGATGTTTTTTCAAATGAAAGTATAAATGCAACCAAGGTAAGAAGTCCAGGACCCTAAAACAGAATGGGATCAAGTTCTGTTTTTTTAAACACGTGTTCCTGCACAGGGACTCTGAAAGGAGCTGGAGGAGGGAAACTAAAAGACATCTTTACATTTTGTGTGTCTGCATCAGATTTCCTTAAAAGGTCTCCACTGCTTAAAAATAACAACAGTAATGATAAAGAAAGTAGTCTATTAGCCTGGCCCAATTCTCTCACTTGATAAAGGAGGGGAGGTAGAACAAGGAGGCCTTGCCTAATCAAGTGCAATCAAGACCACCCACAGGCCACAAACCCAGAGCTCCAACCTCCCCACCCCAGCTCCTGCCAACACTGCCTTCCACCGGGATCGAAGAGAGAGTAAGCCTCCACAAGGATTTCCATTGCTCATTTTATTTCAGTAGCCAACTGTCCCCAGAGAAGAAACTGCTCACGTCACAGGCGATCAAAGGCACCATTCTATTCCTTGGGACTGCCTCAGTGCCTATCAACAGCCTACTTTTTAAAGTTGGCAATCACTATAAAAATATCAAATAGTCAAACTAATAACATTTTTTAAAACCAGAAACGATGCCCATAATGGCTGAAACTTTATGGAGGGAAAATGAAGTAGCCTCAGCAGCCAGGATGCTTGCTAGTAAAGCCCCCTGGAGGAGGGGCAAGGGGCTGTGGCCTGGAAGACATGGGAGACAGAGCAGCAAGACAGGATGCTGCAGAACCTGCTGTCAACGATCCTGGTCCTGGCTGCTGGCTCCAGCCACCCGGATGAACTGGAATGTTGATGTCTGTGGTCCCCCCAGTGCCCTGGAGAACCAGGCAAAGGCAGCAGAAGGCTGAAATAGATGGTGCCTCCTGTGCTGGAGTGGGGCCTGAGGAAATCAAACACTGCCTTAGGGCTTTTTCCAATAAATGGCAATGCAATCCAAGGACAGTTAAATTCATTCCTAAATGGGAGCCTTTCCCAGCCGCCCACTCCTCAGAGCTCTAGCCCTCCCCTGGTAATAGCTTCCTCCACATTCCTCTTCAACTGCACAGTGCAGGACTAAAAGAAACTTAGAAATCACCCACCCTCCTGTCTTGAACTTGAAATCAGTTGCTATCTATGCCTATCAACCTCCTTCCTCCCCACATATCACTGAATGCAGACAAAATCATTGCTGTCACCTCCAATACCCCACTCTGCTGGCTGGGTGGCCTGGGGCCTATTTGGACTGCTCTTGAGACGATGGCTGGCTGGGCTCATCTGGCGGCACCTCTGCACCCTGGTCATCTGTGAAGGACAAAGAAGGTGGCTGGATTTAGAAAGCGGGCAAACTACAACTACCTATTTACAGATGAAGATTTTTTTCTTTTCTTTTGAAACAGAGTCTCACTCTGTCGTCCAGGCTAGAGTACAGTGGTATAATCTTGGCTCACTGCAGCCTCTGCCTCCCAGGTTCAAGCGATTCTCCTGCCTCAGCCTCCCAAGTACTGGGATTACAGGTGTCTGGCACCACACTCAGCTAACTTTTGTATTTTTAGTAGAGATGGGGTTTCCCCATGTTGGCCAGGCTGGTCTTGAACTGACCTCAAGTGATCCACCCACCTCGGCCTCCCCAAAGTGCTGGGATTACAGGCGTGAGCCACTGTGCACGGCCCAGATACAGATTTTCCATAAGCCTTTCTCGTCATTCGCAGCCCCAGGGGATAATGAATTTTCTTGAACTCGTTAGGCATCAGGAACGTGGAATCCTAGCCTTGGCTATGTGATTTAGATTCAAGTTCCAAGTCTCACTACCCTTCACAAGCTGGGAGAATCAGCAAGATACTCCACAGCTGAACCTCTGCTTCCCCTTCTGTAAAACGAGATGTATCCACCTTGCAGTGGCAGCATGGGGACCAAGTGAAACAGACAGCAATAGGTCACTTTCACCAATGACTTCACTCCAAGTTCTGTTTAATCCTCAGAATCCTCATGAGGTAGGGACCATTATTAGTCTGCTTTTACATATGACGAAACCGGAGCACTAAAGGGTGAATGAGCTTGCTCAAGTTACACAGCTGGGCAAGTGCTGGAGCCAGGACTCATACTCAGGCCACCCAGCATTGGGGCCAGTGGCTTTCAGCCACATAACAGTACCTCTCCAGCTACTGGATCTAGGCGCTGCACACACAGGAAGTGTATAACAGGCCCGTTTCCTCTTCAGTAAAGTGGGTATACCACCAGACTCCCCCAGCTCATAAGATGATCTGACAGTCATTTTAAAGGCCTAGTTGAGTTTGTCAGTTCTTTCCAAATCACAGGAGCCCCAGGGGAAGACTGAAAGGAAAAAAGTCCTAGAAGCTTGAAAGCTGCAAGGGCCCTCAAAAGAAAACCCAAAACATTTTCACATCCAAAAGTTTCCTCGACCTTCACAGTAAGCTAGTAAAGGGGCCCCTTTTACAGTTGAAAAGCCTCAGTGCCCAGGGTCATCCAGTGCCCCAGTGGCAGAACTTGTGAGGCAGATTCTCTAGCTCCTGGTCTGGCTCCCTCAGAGTGGCCTAGGGCAGGGGCACACCACACCACACTGGCTCCTACCACTGCTCCAGGCTCTGTATCTGCTCCCCAGTCCTAGCTAGAAAGGCCTGGCACCTCTGGTCTTCCCAACGTACCACACGCCTGCTGTCCTCCACAGCTCTGCCCACAGAGCCAATAAGGTGAGTGAACAGGCACTGGATGGACTGGGAGCTGGACTGAGAACTCTGTTCAAATCCCAGCTCTGCCATTTAAACCTACGAGAACTGCTGGAGGCCCTGGTTTCCTCATCTGGAATCCCATCCCCACCTCCCTTAGATCTGTGCTTACGGAGACTGGAGGAGGGGTTAAGAAAGAGCTCATCCTAGGGCTCAGCATCTTTTAAATTCCATGTCCCTTCTTTCGACACCTAACCTCTCTTCAGATTAGGTACCTCTTCCTCCAGAAAGTCTCCCTGGCTCTCCTGGAAGCTCACTCACCAGTGTTCTCGTCGGTATCAATCAGGACGGTCAGTGAGAAAGATGATGGAGGTGGTGGTGGCGGTGGCGGGGGGAGGAAGTGGAGGGCAGAGAGGTATCCTGGTGGGAGGAACTGGGGCTGCGGTGGAAGTGGTGGAAGGGGCGGCAGTGGTGGCGGTGGTGGGTAGTAGCTTGGCTGGAAGTCTCCCACTGGTTCCGATGCCTGCACAGCACATACAGCAGAGAGGCAGAGAGGGGAGAGAGTTAGCCAGATGGGCTAACCAAACATAGCTTTCACCCCTGAAGTTGGGGGCTCCTGATAGGTTAGATGCACAGCTCTAAACACACAGGCACAGGGCACTTGAAAGGAGGCATTCAGCAAACACCTGCCAAATTACTGAAGGCAAGAAGCAACACAGGCAACCTCAGATAAGCATGGGAACAGCAAAGTGGTCACAGTGACTGAGCCCTTCTGTATATGCCAGGGGGATTGTGCTGGGGTGCTCACGAACCTAGGAGCGGGGTTCTATTACTAGCCTTGTAACGATGAAAAACAGGTTCAGTGAGATGAAGCTACAGGCCCAGGGCCCCAGAGCTGCTTTGTGGTAAGGGCAGAACTGGATCCCAAGTTGGCTGACTCCACAGCCCACCCAGCTGACTGTGTGGGACTGCTCTGCACTGGGGAAGGGTCTGAATGCATCCCAATCCCACAGGACCCCCTGTCTGGCACATGTGGTGACTTAAACTCAAGTGCCAGGGGGCCTCTGAGAGAAGAAATTGGCAATATGGGTGTAGTGCAGCTGTTTCTGAGGCAAGATATGCTGGTGACTTCAGACAAGTGGCCTCACTGACCAACACTTGCTGCTTCTGCTCCTTCTTCAAGGGATGGACTCCAACCCCTTACAACAGTGCAGGGCTCCATCACAGCATCTGGAGGGGGATGACTGCATCTGAGCCTGACTGAGAAAGACACGAATGTCCTAAGAAATAATACTGAGTTTTGGATGTCGTTCCAGTCATTTACTTCTCAATGCTTCAGAGCAACACTTCCTGAGCTGAGTTTCAGGGAGCCCTGGTGTCCTACAAGGTATTCTTAGTACTCTTAAAAGTGTTATTTGTTAAATGAGTTTGAGGAACCCCACATACTGCTCCCCACATTAGTGGGACACACATGGGTATATTAAAGGCTCAGAAGAAGCTGTAAAAATCTCCTTAGATTAACCCAGCATTTCCTAACTTCCTTCAACCACAAGGAAGGGGAGAAAGCCCACTTTTAAGCACCGACTATGTGCCAGACTCTGTGCTAGGTATTTCACATGCATCACCTTATTTATTCTACTCAGGAGCCCTATGAAATAGGTCCTCCTACCCCCATTTTACAGACCAAGACTGAGTGAGGCCCTCAGAGGTCAGGTAACTGCCATGGAGCACGTGGTTGGGACACGATGGAGGAGGCAGGATTAGACCCTAGGTCTGTCCACCTCCAGGGCCTGTGCTGTCCTGTGAATAGGAGAGCAGAGGAAGCCAAGCAGCAGCAGGTGGGGCAGGGACAAGAACAAGGAGGAAGCTGCTCTGGGGAGCACCTCCAAGCCTCGGCAGGGGGCAGCAGGACAACGATGAAAGTGATTCAGGGGCTCTTGGGTTTGAAACAGCTCATAAGTCAACGCCTGATCCTCTCTCCAGACGAGAGAGGGTGGAAGGGGGATTATTAGTGCTTTAATTCCAAGCTGCCCAGCCAAGCGTCTCCCTGGATCGCAGCTCCTGCCTGGGGCCTGGGGTGGCAGCTCGGGCCCGGATAAACCAACTGAGATCACACTCTTAACAAAAGCCATCTGGCAGGGCTGTCAATCAGAGCCCTGCCCTGGACGCCAGGCTCCAGGCTTCTGCCTGAGCAGACGAAGCATGCTCTACTTGGTCAGAGCTCTGTCTTTGTGTGGAGGCTGGAGATGCCTGGCTCTCCCTGGGCAGTGCCTACAGATGTCAGGCAGGCAACATGGTGTTGCAAGTCAAGAGCCAGATGTGTTCTACCTCTGCATGAGAGAGGGAGGGGCAGTGAATAGCACCTGGGCTCCAGAGTCAGGGCAGCCGAGGTGCACGACCTGGTACCGTCACCAATCAGCTGTGTAACTGGAATCCCAGTCTCTCTCTCACCAGTTTTGTGACCCTGGCCAAAGACTTAGCTTCTCTGAGCCTTTTTTCTCAATGCTACAATGGGGTATAACACCTACCTTGAAGGTTCAGTAGGCATCCTGGAATTATCAGGGCCAGTGGCTTTCAAACTTTCTTTCCTTCAATCAATGGAAAATGATTTTTAAGTATAATTTTACAACATCTAAGATAGGTGGAAGAAATGCTGCTACTGCCAGGCTGAAACAGGAGTGAGGACCCAGTGACCTCTGTGCCTGACCTGCCCAGGCACAGCTCAAGCCCTGATGGATGGGCTCCATGCTGTGTGGCTAATGACTTTCATTAGGGAGGAAGAGGGCTTTTAGCCATCCTAGTCTGGAAGGAGCTGGTAACTAAGCCATAAAACTCAATCACACTTGCCTTGCAGTACACACCACAGGGATGATCTGACGTTACACACTCGGTATTCAAAATTCCCAGCTCAGTGAGAACACTAGCTAGCAACTGACTTTTATTAATCTTATACAAGGATTAAATTTCATTCTCTCAGCAGGTATTTCCTAAGGTGTCAGGTGTTTGGGGGAAGGGTTCCATATTTTTCATCACTCAGCTCAAACGCCACCTCCTCCTGAAAGCCCTCTGCAGTCTCAAGTTTGCTATATCTGTAGGCAGGGAGCCTACCTCTGGTCCTGGCTCTGCCCTAAATTTTGTGGTCCCAGGAAGTGATATTCCCTCTCTGGAAGCCAGCAAAATGAAGGGCCCTTCTAGCATCAGCATGAGTCAAGGCAAGTGTCACCCGGAAAGCCCAGAGCCTTTCAGCCCACAGTCCTGAAAAGCACAGGCCACAGTCCAGGCCGAGTGGTGCAGACTGGTCCACACATGTATGCTCCGAGACACACACTGTACCTGGGCAGTGCCTAGCCCTCCACCAGCACTCGGGGGCTAGCACAGAGTAGGGCACACGGTTTATGACAGCTGGCTTCCTGGGACTGAGGATCCATCAAAGCGGCAGAGGCAGCTGGGAGGAGGAAGAAGCTGGCAAGGAGTGAGGGGTGGGACTCACCAAGCCTCCGCCTTGGTACTGGCTGCAGGACACATGCCGGAAGTCCTGCTGCAGAGGGACGCCAGGAGCGGCGTCTGGGTAGCCCAGCGGGAACGAGCAGTAGGGGTGCATGCTGGAGCAGCCGGGGTACCCAGGGCACAGCGCACGGTCCAGGTTGATGCTCAGATGGCGCCCTAAAGGCAAGCAAGGAGGGAAGTGTTAGACACCGCTGGGAGAAGATTCCGCAGGGCACCCAGGATGGCGGCGTCATCAGCGCTCCGTCCACGCACAGACAGCCTGCCCCGCCCTTCCTTCCGCTGGGCCCTCACTGGGCCTCTATCCTCCAGCCAGCCCCGCTGCTCTGGAGAGTCCTGGGCAAGGCCACCAAGCCCGCTGTGGGCGCCGGGGCTGCCTCCAGACCTCACCGTGCCCTCAGCCGGCAGCTCCCGGCTGCCCTGCACGCCGTCAGCCCACACTCTGCCTCCTCGAGTCCTCAGTGCCGAGCTCCTCCTCCTCCGGGTCACAGCGAACCCGTCCATGGCTCGAGCTCTGGACACCGATTTGTGTGACTCTTCGATCAACCTTGTCACTCCCACAAGGACAAGGTCCTTGAGGGGCAGAAATGTGACCCCCATCCTCCATCACAAATGCCTGCCTCATGGTTCAGTTCAGCCCTGCTTGTCTGTCGAGATAGGACACCTAGAACTGCGGTTTCAGGCCTGTGAGCCCGTTAGATGGGGCGTTTCCGGGGGACCTCGATTTTCCTGGATAGCCGGGAAGGCGGGACGAGCCTGCGAGAGCGTCCGGACCAATGCCCTGGCACACAGAGGGCAGGAGCTTGCCCAGTATGACAGGGCGAGTAGCTCCCGGTCCCCTGCCTCGATCCAAGCCCGTCCCACCACACGGCCATAGGGTGACACCAAGAAAACGCATCCACACCGAACCCTGCGGCTTTTAAAGCTTCAAATGTACATGTAACTTGAATCTGTACTTCAATACCGTAAGCTCCAAGACGCAGGGAACAATGTAATTTATGTACAAGTTGAGGGGAGAAAAGGTAGCATCTCAGCAGACCAACTGTCCTTTCGAGTGGAGTAAACAAACGGTCTCACCTCACCAGCACGTGGGGAAAAGGCAGACGGGGTGCGCAGGCGCACTGGGCCAGGGCCGGGGAGGCGCCTCCAGACCGCACAGGGAACAGGGAAGGAAAAGTGCGCAGGCGCAGTCGTCCTTGCGCTAACCGGCGGGAAAATTCTGGAATTCTGGAGGAGGAGCCTGCAGCCCAAGAAAATGGCCGGAAGAAGTGCGCAAGGGCAGTAGGACTGAGCTCCTGGAGGCCTCCCCGCAGGGGAGGAAGCGTTGCTAAGTCGACTGGACGCCATTTTGTTGTTGTATGTTAGAATGGCACAAACTACAACTAAATGTTAAAAGCCCTCTGAACTGCCCATTCGTTTCTTTTGCAGTAGGTCTGGGCTCCTGGAGGCCTCCCCGCAGGGGAGGAAGCGCTGCTAAGTCGACTGGACGCCATTTTGTTGTCGTATGTTAGAATGGCACAAACTACAACTAAATGTTAAAAGCCCTCTGAACTGCCCATTCCTTTCTTTTTTTTTTTTGCGAGTTGACTGGACGCCATTTTGTTGTTGTATGCTAGAATGGCACAAACTACAACTAAATGTTAAAAGCCCTCTGAACCGCCCATTCGTTTCTTTTTTCTTTCTTTCTTTTTTTTTTTGCGCGAAAAGGTACCCAATCTAAATCCCTGTTCTAAGAAGGGTTTCTTGAAGCAGAATGTCCGCTACCCATAGAAAGCATTCTTCCTACCCTGAATGAACCCCTACACCAGCTGCCCATCCAGGCTGGCCTGGGCTGCCAGCTCCAGGAGCCAACCGCGGGACAAAGGCCGCGACTTACCGAAGTCAGTGAACGTCGGGTTGGATACAGGCCGCAGCGGCCTGCGCTGGTCCGGGAGGCCGGGGCAGCTTCTACCTGTGGTTTCCACCCCGAAAGGGGGTCCCGCAGGGCTGGGCATTGCCACATCGGCTTGCTCGCTCGGCTCCATGTGGTCGCGGCCACCCAGAACGGGCCGGAAGGCACTGGGGCCGGAGCTCCGGCCCCCGGGGGCCCGCTCGAAGACGCAAGCTGCAGCGCAGCCCTCGGGTTCTGGCTCCGCGTCTCCGGAGGGGGTCCCCGGCGGCAGTGGGCGGAGGCCTGGGACGCGGATGGGGCTAGGGGCGGCGGTCGCAGCCCCGGAGGCCTCCTCGGGCCCCTGCACACACTGGGCTTCTTCCTGCTCTTCCTCGGCGGCCTCCCTCTTAAGTTCCTTCTGTGCGGCCATGATCTTCTGGCGTTCAGAGATCAGGTAGCACTTCTCGCAGAGGCACTGCTTCCAGCGGCACTTTCCTGCGTGGCCCTTGACGGGCACCAGGAAGCCGTGGTTCCTGCATCTTGAGCACTTGGGGGTGCGCAGCATCTTGTCAGCCATTGGTAGGGTCAGCCTTCTTAGCACAACCACCACCTCTGAAAGCCGCAGAGCAAGTGGTGCTGGAATGAGCCGCGCCCCACAAGTCCCTGGTTCTGGGGACATTGGATACACTTGTAACAAAGCGGCACGCAGTGTCCCAGGAACCTTGCATTTTCCCTTCTTTTGGGGGGTGCACAGTTTGGAGAGTTTCTGTGCTTCGGATAATTAGATGCAATGGATTGGATTGAATAAATTCTGCATGGTATGCTATTGCATGTATGTCATTTAGCTTATCTGAAATCTTAGGCATTTAATTTTCCAAACTCTGTTCCCGCCACCGATGGAAGGTATTTTGTAACTTCAGAAAAGACGGAGTAATATTCAGTGGTCCACATATTTAAAACTCAGGAGGAATGTAGCTCTCAGGAAGAAACCCATTCCAGTAGAAAAGCACTATAAGACGCACACCGTATTTTTCCTTCCCAAACCTTTTGCTTCTGTGGCATTTTACTTCTCTGCCCTGCAGAGATGTTTCCAGAGTATCCTCAAGAGCTCAGTGCAGTGTCATGGTTGCTCAAGGGTGTGCCCGTACAGTAATTCCTGTTTCTTGAGAGTCTTGGTGTAAAAATGCATTTCTGGAAGATGGCACATTGCTGATGTTGATGCTTTCCAAAGTGACCATAGAGTATTTTAAAGTAAAATAGAATATTCTAGCACTAAGCCTGGCATAGTGACGCCTGCCTGTAGCCCTAGTTACTCCGGAGGATCCCTTGAGCCCAGAAGTTCGAGACCAGCCTGAGCAACGTAGAAAGACCCATTTCTAAAAAAAAAATTTTTTTTTTAATTCTAGCACTAGCTTGAGTCATTGCTTAACCGCATCATGAATTTTGTTATCCTTATAAAGCAACCAATTCTTGGGACATCTAAAAAGCTAGCACAAAAGTCATAGTTTACCCAAGGACATTAAATTATTATTATTATTTTGAGACAGTCTCACCCTGTCACCCAGGCTGGAGTGTAGTGGTGTGATCTCGGCTCACTGCAACCTCCACCTCCTGGGTTCAAGTGATTATCCTGCCTCAGCCTCCCAAGTTGCTGGGATTATAGGCGCCAGCCACCATGCCCAGCTAATATTTGTATTTTTGGTAGAGATGGGGTTTCACCATGTTGGCCAGGCTGGTCTTGAACTCCTGATCTCAGGTGATCTGCCCACCTCAGCCTCCCAAAGTGCTGGGATTACAGGTGTGAGCCACCTCGTCTGGCCATTAATTCATCCTTTAAAAAACAAATTTGTGACACCCTGAGGACTGCCTCTCTCTCTCTCTCTCTCTCTCTCTCTCTCTCTCTCTGTCCCCCTCACCCACCAACTGCCTCTCCTCCCCCTCTCCTCCTCTCTCCTCTCCTCCCTTCTTCTTTGTCCCCAAAAAGGAAAAAATGGCCACTGACAAGCTGAAAAGCTTCTAATTAGGATCAGTCGCATTTAAGGAGGTAGTTACGGTTACTAGGTGGCCAAAACTTGTGCATTTTTCATTGCCCTTTCTTTAAATTTCTCTCTTTCTGGTGGTAGAATGAGAGAAGCTCAAGTCTGGTGTCCACCTTGATTTCCTTGAGTCTCTGATTGTAGTTGTACCTTGCATTTCTCACTAGCCGCCTGGGAATATGAAATCGTTGCTATTTGGGGGCTTATTAGACCCTGGAAAGTGAAAAAAAGGTTTGTAAAGTCTTTTTCTGCTCTAAAAAAAAAAAAAAAATCCTCATTTTAATAAGAAAATAAATGTTTCCTGTATTACTTGGCTCTTTAGGAACTTCACTGGTAGCTTTGCATCCATTTAAAGAGGTCTAGGTTTGTTTCTGCTTTGCTCTAACAACCTCTCAGTTAAGTTTTTATTTTAAAAACATGATTAATGGCCGGTCGCTGTGGCTCATGCCTGTAATCCCAGCACTTCAGGAGGTCAAAGTGGGAAGATGGCTTGAGCCCAGAAGTTCCAGACCAGCCTGGGCAGCATGGTGAAATCCGTCTCTACAAAAAATACAAAAATAGCTAGGTGTGGTGACTTGCACGTCTATAATTGGGAGGATTGCTTGAGCCCAGAATGTCGAGGCTGCAGTGAGCCACGTTTGTGCAGCCTGGATGACAAAACAAGCCCCTCTCTCAAAAAAAAAAAAAAAAAAAAAAATGGTTAAAGGACAGACAAGATCTTTTTCTGAATCTACTCAATAAAAAATGTTTAGTGTTTTCACTGACCTTGTCTTTTGAAAATGACACTTAAAAATCATAGTTTCAGTACTGCTGTCAAAAAATCTGGGGCATAAGTTGCATTTTTCCATAATACTGCAAATTGTAAGGTCATTTTCTGCATTGTTAAATTTGAACATCAGGTGACATTGGATAAGAAGGCTTAAAAATGAGAACTACTCATTTATATTTCATGTTTGACCACCCAAGCTCTCTTCATTTTCTCATTAATATTAATAATTTAAAGGAAAAATCTTCTTCAAAGCAAGCTATTTGAGTTAACATACTTTAGCCTTGTTAACTACAAAATGCTTACATAGCTTTAGGGGCAAAATATACCCAAGGTGATGTGAATTTGCATAGTGCTTTGAGAACATTAATAAACAACCATATATCTTTTTAATCAGTACTCATGTTATAAGATGGAGAAACCCCAGGGTTTACACAGTAAACAAATCTAAGAAGAAAAACACTAGTTTATTTCTCTTTCCCCCTAAAGTCTCAAGGTGTAGGTGAATTTCAACCGAGTTTTATTTATCTCATTCTTGGAAACTTGGACAAATTGATAGTTTTGTTCTGTTTAGGTTGATGGCTGATTACTTCTTAGACTGCTGCTTTTTTAAAACACACACACACACACACACACACACACACATACACACACACACACGTATATATACACACACATTTCTTTAAACTAGTTTTTTTTTTTTTTTTTTTTGAGACAGGGTCTGGCTCCATAACCCAGGCTGGAGTGCAGTGGTGTGGTCTCTGCTCACTGCTACCTCCGCCTCCCAGACTCAGGTTATCTGCCCACCACGGAACGCATCACTACACCCAGCTAACTCTTGTATTTCTTTTGTAGAAGCAGGGTTTCGCCATGTTGTCCAGTCTGGCCTCAAATTCCTGGACTCAAGTGATCCACTGGCCTAGGCCTCCCTAAGTGCTGGGATTACAGGCATAAGCTACTGTGCCTGGCCTTGAATTGTCATTTTAAAAGATAGTGCCATGATGTAAAAGCAGAAAACAGGAATTTTAAAAAGGATGGGAGCAGTTAAATACACGGTGAACGGCATCTTTCCCCACACTTAAACCTTGGGATATTTACATTTAAGAAAGTTGCCAACTTACAATTGCTGAAGAATCACAGTTTGACTAATTAACCACAGTGAAGCTGCTTGGTGGTCAGAATCTGACTTCCAGCTTTTTTTTTTCCAGAGTCCCTAGTTTCCTAATGCGTCTTCTATTTGGTTAATATGATTGCTGCTGGTACTGTTTAATTCATATTCATTTTAAAGAGTCTTGCATTATGCAGTGCATGGGGGTATCATTTATAATCATTAAATATTGCATGCACTAGAATGTTTCCTTGCTGGCAGCACTCAAGAGTAAGGAAGGGCTTTTTTTTTTTGCCTATAGCATCTTTCCTTCAGCAGCTATAACCCAGTTATCTGCTATCTTCCTTTCTTTGAGCTCTCTCCAGTAAGCAATGAAAACTTTATTGAAGATTTCATAGAAGAGGTGGAGGGGAGGGTTTACATGATACATCTTATGGCAGATGCTTTAAAATCCTGCCTTAGCATTTCTGTTCTCTCAGGATCCTCCTCTGCTGAGCCACACCCAGTAGTCTGTCTTCCCATAGACCAGTGCTCTGTCCTCCCACCGGCCAGTACCCAGCCTCTCTAGTTCCTCTCTCCTTTCTCCATTTCTGTCAGCCTCTGTAAGGGCTGTGGCTATCTTATTTCCCTTTATTTCTAGCACAAAATTGATATTCAGGAAATACTTGTTGAATGTATGAATGAATTCTCCCTCTCCTGCCAATGTGAAAGTTATCTCCTCCCCAATTGGCTTCATCAACTTTCCTCAAACATTGTACAAGTGCTCAGGAAAACACAAAGCCCACAGTGATCAAGGCCACTCTTCTGACCAAAAGAATTGGGGGACTGACTTTGGTCTTGAGCTCATCCCCTCCTCTAATGGCTTAATAATAGCAATAATAATATTTAGCATTTTCTAAGTGTGTATATGTGCCAGAAACTCTTAAGTCTTATATATGTATTAAGTCATATAATCCTAATAACAAGCATCCAAGGTAGGTTACTGTTATTATCACTCCCATTTTATACACGAAAAACTGAGAGCAAAGAAGTTTAGAACTTCCCAAGATTTCACAGCCATTAAGTGGCAGAGTCATGATTCAAAGCTAGGAAATCTAACGTCAAAGTCTTTGTTATTAACCATATATTTGCTAACCCAAATATTTCTTCTAAACCAAACAGCAATCTCCCCAAGAAAGCTTTGGTGATGAATAGAAATGTTTGTATCATTATATGCTCTATTACAGTTGGGACAAAGAGAGGCAAAGGGGTAGCAACCTGGGGAAATTTCCTAGATGCCCTGCTTAGCTGCTTTCCTCTATCCATGGTTGATATTTATTGAGTGCCAACCACGTGCTAAGCATGAGGCATGCCGAAGTAAGTAAAAAGGCAGGATCCTTGCCTTTAGGTCTGCATTCTAGCTGGCAATCCAGACTGTAAACAAGTAATTCCAGAGTAATAAAAAGTCAGGCTTTGGGAGCCCATATGGAATCCTAAACTCCCTTGAGAAATCAAAGATTTCCCTGAGGGGCTGATTTTTAAGCTGATGCCTAAGGGTTAGTAGCCAGCCACAAAAGCAGAAGTGTGTCCCACATGCTTGGTGGCCTGCAATGTGGCTATAGAGCAGCAAGGCTGAGACACTGGCAAAAAACGAGGTGGAAAAGTAAGTTGCAGCCAGGTTGTGGAAGGAGTCCTTGAGGGAAATTGACCAAGGAGAAGAGGAAATGACATGGCAGAGCCAGGCCAAACTATAACTTTGGCTATTCTTTCAGAAACCAAAACAATAAGTAATTAGGACTTATGCAGCTATTGCAAGGTTAAAATAAGAGTTGAGTGGGGTTTTCCTTGAGGTTGTTGTTCCAGGTGGGGCACACATTTGAGGCTAGCCATGGCCCAAACCAGCACTGGGCCAGGCAGGGTTGTTCCTTTTAACCCTGAGACACCATTGACAGTTTCATCTGACCTCTCCTAGGAATCTTAGAGAAGTGAGGCAAAAAGCAATAATGGAAGGCAAAGGAGTGTGAGAAAAGAAGAGCGTGAGGCAGTCAAACAGACCAAAGCTGTTGGAGAAGCTGTGAAGGTAAGGACTGGAACAAGCAATTCTGTGGAGCAGAGGAAAATAATACATCCCAGCGGAGAGGGCATGCTCAAAGTGCTGCTACTGTTTGACCCAATAGCACTGACCTTTGTCCTGTCTTGTTTTGATTTGCTAATTGGATGAACAAACATTTTTTGACATGCACAGAAACTTCCTTCCTTCCTTTTTTTGTTTTCTTTGCGACAGGGTCTCAATTACCCAGGCTGGAGTGCTGTGGCGCGATCATAGCTCACTGTACCCTCAAACTCCTGGGCTCAAGCAATCCTCCTGCCTTGGCCTCCCAAAGTGCTGGGATTATAGGCATGAGCCACCTTGCTCAGTTCACAGAAACTTTTATAATATGTATATGTAGCTGACTACATGTATTTTTGATAGTATAATCAAATTTCTATAAATTTCTATTTTTTTCCTGAAAATATGAGAGGCACATGTCCCTATAAACTATATTGCTAATAGGGAATAATATAACCTTTAATATCTCTGTCATATGGTAAAATGCAAATTCAGTTTAACACAAAAGGCATGAATTGAATGCCTACTATATACAAGGCACTGTTTTCTAGTAAAAGCACTGTCAAAAAGAGCAAAGGAAAAAGAAAATTAAACCGAATCTTCCTTTTTCTGTGCATGTTCCTTGTCTAGTTTCTTAGAACAATAAATTTCAATTTATCCAAAAAACTAGCATTTTTTTCCCTGAGTTATGCTTCTATGAGAAGGGCAAACAGATATCAATGATTTATCTTTCAAGAGACCCTTCTAAACATTTTATGTCAGAGAATCAGTGCAAGTTCAGTCCATTTTGTAACTGAAAACAGATGGCAAGCAATACTACTCTAAAGACAGGCAAGCTGGGTGAGAACATGATCATTAGTTACTAGCTGTGTTACCTTAGCTAAATTATTTAACTTCTTTGAGCCTCAGTTGCAATAGTAATATTTGTTTAATGTGTCGCAAATCCCAGAGTGTGGCACATTTATCCCATTTAGTGATATTACTATTTAATGAATGCTTACAACTTTGCAGACATGGCCTCATTTAAAGCACAGAACAACATCTATAAGGTAGGTAATTTTATTATGTCCATTTGACAAATAACATTAAAGCTTAAAATTCAGAAATATCTTACCCAAGGTACATAGGAAGTGACAGAAACATATGAATAACCTCCAAGTCTGAACTCCTAAGTACTACCCCATATTGCCATCATTTAGTTATTTCATTTACTTTAAGGTGAGATGCCTGATTCTTGTAGGATTAATGAGATAATACATTTGAATAGCCCAGCAGAGTGTCTGGTATCTGGCACATGGTTAGCAGGCATTACATGGTATCAAGGAGGAAGAAGGGGCAAAGGGAGGAGGGGTGAAGAATAAGTAGTATTTCTGACTTACCCCAAGCCACCTCCAATCACAGAATTTGACTTAACTACACAGTGGCATCAGGCTCTCCAAGCAGAGAATAAACCCCAGCTGTCCAATACCACACCTATTATCCATTGTGGCTATGGAGCACTTAAAATGTGCTCAATTAAATTTAAGCTGTTCTGAAAGTATAAAATACACACCAAATTTCAATGACATAGTATGAAGAATGCAAAATATCTCAACAATTTTATATAGATTATGTATTGAAATAATATTTTGGATATTTCAATTAAATAACATTTTAATGTGGCTTTTTACTTTTTTAATGTTGCTACCAGAAAATTTTAAATTATATACATGATCTCTCATTATATATCTATTGGGCAGCAGTACACAAGAGATTTGTGTGCTCAGTCCTTCCACTTTTAACGACCAAGTTTTCCACAGCAGCTCATATTCAAGGTGTTACATCATCTTCAGGTAGAGTATACCACATTCATACACCCTGTCAGGTGCAAGCCTGGAGCCTGAAAGTCTGAAGTTCTGCTTGCCTGGGCTGATTGTTTCCCACCCACCACCTGCGTTTGCCATTGTCTCTGATCTCGGAGCTTCCCCAGACAAGCACCTCACCCTACCCTGCCATTGTAACTAACTTATGGTAATGCATAATCCTTGTCCCTACCCCCACCACTGTAACTGATCTTACTCTGTAACTTTCCACTGCCCACCCCAAACCTATAAAACCAACTTCTATCCCACTGCCCTTTGCTAATGCCCTTTTTGGCCTTAGCCCACCTGCACCCAGGTGAATAAACAGCCATGTTGCTCACACAAAGCCTGTTTGGGGTGTCCCTTCAATAAAGGGCATTGTTTTCAACACAGCCCTCCATCATGGTGATTAGATAACCTTCACTAGTATGAATCTCTGCTCTTTACCATTTAGGGTCTTTTTAATGGAATCAAAACACTGTCTCATGCTTCAGAACTGGAATTATTACTATTATAAAATGCCAGCTAGAAGAGGCTAATAAAACTCCAGTTTGCATTTTGAATCTTCAAACATACAATGTTATGTTTATGGGAATATTTTCATATTTATCTTGTTAGGTATAAATTACTAGTAAAATAGTGTAAACTAGAAAAGAAAGAAGGGTGTCATTATTTACTAAGGTTACAACATGCCTGCAATATAGAATCCATCAGTTTTGCCTAAGAGCTTGACCAGAGGGCATGGGTCGATTATGTATATGTCACTTGATAAATGTAGTCCCACGGACATTTTATATTTTAAAAATTCTGGAAAATTAATTTTAAAAGTATTTGATTAATACCCTTCTTCTCCCCTAGAACCTACCCCAGGTAAACAATTACTACCACTAGAAGTAATAATACTGCTTTGCACAAATAATTCTTTAAACAAAAAGGCATGAAGATTTGTTATGAACAGTTTTTTCCTGAGCATATAGAGATTATTACCTCCCTCCCACACATTTTCTTTAAACATAGTTAAACTTACTTAGCCTAATCAGTTTGGGGACTGTTGCTTTTTCCTCTTTAACTTGCCAGATAAATCAGAAATATTTATTTTAAGAGTCAGTTTAAGGAACTCCATCATTCCCAATCTGTCAGAGTTTTACAAATAAATATCAGTTGAATGTCTATCATTGTTTCCAATCTGGTCAGGAAAAAAGAAAAAACAGTATACAATTCATCAGAATAATTAGTTGACTGGGGTTGAATAATTCTAAGAATAAACATTTGACCCCCTGGTACCTCGTAAACCCCCTGGAATGAGAAGGACTATAAATTAATGTAGGAGTAAAAGGGTCCAGATATACCCTTAACATTATTGCAAGCATGTGGGACATATTTAGATAAGTTAAAACCAAGTGTGGGCTTAGAGTTTGGCCATCTTTCATCAATGGCTTACTAAAGCTTTATTCCTTTGCTGTGAGGATTGCGGGGTGCAGGGAAGTGGGTAGGAAGAATGGGATAGCAGCAACAGTGCCCTCTGCTGCCCAATGGCCACCTCCTTTCATGGAAACTTGAAGTTTCAGGGATTTTTAGAGACACGGTCCCCCAGGGAATAATGAAACTCCTCTTAAGGAAGTCAGGAAGGAAAGAACTAACATATAAATGTTTTACAGCATTGCAAGCATTGTTCTATCATTTAATAATATGAAGCACATTACAAATTTAGGAAATAATATGATGTATTTCATAGATGAAGAAACTGAGGTTTAAGAATATAGGATAAACTTTATAAATTTCCTAGCCAGAAGTGGAGTAGTCCAGGTGTGGATCAGGTATACTTGGCTCCAAAGCCTGTGCTTCTTACACTGCAGCACACTGCCCATAGCTGGAAGCCAAAGACATAGCTCAGACTCCTCAAGTATGGTGACCAAGTGTCCTGATTTGCCTGGGACTGAAAGAGTTTTAGGGACATGGGATTTTTAGTGGTAAAACCTCCCTGTTTTGTCTAGGACAAGCTGGGACAAGTTGGTCACTATAGCTGGAATTCGACAGAATAAAGCACCAGGCTGGAAGGGTTTATCTGGAAAAGGAGGAAGGCTGCCTGGTTGTCTGTCCTGTCCCTCTCTGAGGTAGCCACAGGTGAACAATCTCTGTCCTGCTTATTTTATGCCTTGACACATCCTAGGGCATTGTCAAAGAAGTTCACATCTCTGCCAGTTATGATTTCTTCAATTCCTGTCCCAAATCATCAACGTCAATAGGAATTTAGTTAACTGAATCATCCACTTGAGTGGAGGAGAAAGAGCAGAGACTGGCATCACAGAAACATGAGTTCTGAGAGGATTAAATTGGGCCAGAAAATGGGGGTGAGTAACAGAACTGACATTTGTGGAATGCTTATTAACATATAGGGCACTGAGCCACAAACTTTATGCACAACTTCTCACACATTCATGCACATTGTCTCTCCTATTGCAACCCTAAAAGGTAAAAGGTAGTTATAATGAACTCAAATTTCAGATTTACAAAAGAAAAATAAGCTTAGAAAGAGGCTAAATAACTTAAGGTCACACAGCTAGAAAAAAAGTGCAACTCAAAATTTGTTTCAGCCCAAAGCTGTGAGACTTTCTCTACTATTTCATAATGTCTGACTGTGATATTGTGATATAATGAGAAATATATATCTGGTCTTTGTCCTGGTTCCTGGCTCAGAGTCCCTAACACCCTTGCAATTCCTCAATGATAGGGGTGATGCGAACATCATTTGTTATAATATTTGCCCTTTATCCCTAGTTCCCGACAGGAGCTTCTAAGACCCTTGGAATCTCTGGAGTGATAACAGTGGTTTTTTGTATGCTAATGACATGATTGGTGGCTGGGGTCCCTTAGATACCCTCAGGATGGGGGCTGCTCACCAGGAAGACCAAGGCATAATTAGAGAATTCGAACTTTCAGCTCCCACTCCCACCCCTGGAGAGGAGAGAGGGACTGGAGAATGAGTTAATCACCAATAGCTAATGATTTAACCATGCCCAAGTAATGAAACCTCTATGAAAGCATTGAAAGTACAGAGCTCTGAGAGCTTCATAGTTCTGGGTTAGTGAACGTACTGATGTGCTGGGAAGCTGGCAGACTCTCAGAGGGTATGGAAGCTTTTTTTAACCACGTCCTTTTTCCCCTTAGTCTGGCGTATGCCTCTCTTCCATTTGGCTGTTCCTGAGTTGTATCTATTATAATAAACCAGTAAGTGTAAGTAAAGTGTTTTCCTGAGTTCCGTGAGCTATTCCAGCAAATTATTGAACATGAGGAGAAGATTATGGGAATCTCCAATTTATTGCCCGTAGGTCAGAAATGTGGGAGGCCCTGGACTTGCAATTGGTGTCCGAAGTGGAGACAGTCTTGTGGGACTAAGCCCTTAACCTCTGGGGCTTGACATTAATTCAAAGTAGTGTCCAAATTGGATTGAATTGTCGGATACCCAGTTGGTGTCCAGAGAGTTGGAGAACTGACTGGTGGTGTGGAAAAATTCCGCACTTGGTGTCAGAAGTGTTGTGAGTAGAAACATCACTGTACTGACAAATCATAGGGTTTAATAAATATTCAATTCTCCTTCCCATGAAGTTCCTAAAGACTTAAATTTATTAGTTTCAGTATCCTCCATATACTTTAAAAATCGTAAAAAGAGGAGGACAGATCCACAATGGCCGATTAGGAGCAAGATTACAGCTTCCAGTGAAAGCGCAGAGGGTGAGTGGACGCTGCATTTCCAGATGAATTTTTATTGCCCACAGACCAGGAGATTCCCAGGCGGAGGAGCCCCATGGGTCGCCAGCACGGCTGTTTCGGCCTGCGTGGCTGTTTTGGCCAGCGCCCCGGTGTGGCTGTTTTAGCCTGCGTCACTGTCTTGGCTGGCGCCCCAGCGCAGTGGTTCTCCATACAAAATACATGGGTCCTGGCACTGTTTTAGCTGGTGATTGGAGCTCTGGGAAGACAGAGTCACCCATTCAACTGATAGAAAAGGAGACTGAAACAGGGAGCCAGGCCAGGAGATTCCCAGGCAAAAAAGCACCACGAATTTCAGTGCAGCTGTTTCAGCCAGCGCAGGCGCAATGGGTCGCCACACAGGAAATCGCACAGATCCCAGCGCCTTTTCAACAGGCGACTGGAACATCTGGGAGACAGTCGACCGTTCACTCTGAGGCAGGGAGCCAGGTGATCAGGCTCGGCTGGTCCCACCCCCACAAAAAAACAGCAATCTGAAACGCTCTGGATTGAGAGTTTCACAGCAAGCATAGCTGAACCCAGGATGGTCCAGCTCTGTGGGGGAGGAGTGTCCGCACTTACTGAGCCAGTCCACCTCTACAGAGGTAGTCCGTCATTGCTGAGGCAACCCGCCATTGCCGAGGCAGCCTACCATTTTAGACAGAGTCCACCATTATAGAGGTGGGCCGCCATTGCTGAGGCAGTTCTAACTATATCCGTATGAACAGGACTGCAGGGAAGTTCACACGGCAGCTGGGCAGAGCCCACAGCTGCTCAGCAAAGCTTCTGTAGGCAGACAGTGACTAGGCTGCCTCCTGGCAGGGCAGCGCAGCCCTGAAAAAAGGCAGCAGGACAACAGAAACTCATAAACAAAGCCCTAAATCCCCGGGACAGAGCACTTGGGGAAAAAAAAATGGAGGGGGGCGGGTTACGAGTTCTGCTGCAGCAGACTTAAACGTACCTGCCCAGCAGCTCTGAATGAAAAATGGAGCTCACAGCTCAGCATGTGAGCTCTTATAAAGGACAGACTGTCTCCTCAAGCAGCTCCCTGACCCCCGTATATCCAAAGAGTCACCTCATAAAAGAGAGCTCAGACTGACATCTGGCGGGTATCCTTCTGGGACAAAGATAGCAGAAGAAGAAACTGGCAGCAACCCTTACTGTTCTGCAGCAGCTGCAGGTGATCCCCAGGCAAGCAGGGTCTGGAGTGGACCTCAGCAGTCCTACAGCAGAGGGGCCTGAATGTTAGAACGAAAACTAAGAAACAGAAAGAAATAACTTCATCATCAACAAACTGGATGTCCACTCAGAGATCCAATCTGAAACACAACAACTACAAAGACAATAGGTGGATAAATCTGCAAAGAGGGGAAGAAACCAGCACAAAAAGGATGAACACACCTGAAACCAGAACACCTCTTCTCCTACAAGGGATCACAACTCCTCACTGGCAAGGGAACAAGGCTGGATGGAGAATGACTGCAAAGAATTGACAGAATCAGGCTTCAGAAGGAGGGTAATAAGAAACTTCTCTGAGCTAAAAGAACATGTTCTAACCCAATGCAAAGAAACTAAGAACCTCGAAAAAAGATTTGAAAAATGCTAACCAGAATAAACAACTTAGAGAGGAATATAAGTGAATTGATGGAGCTGAAAAACACAACACAAGAACTTCACGAAGCCTGCACAAGTTTCAACAGCTGAATTGACCATGCAGAAGAAAGGATATCAGAGGTCGAAGATCAACTCAATGAAATAAAACAAGAAGACAAGATGACAGAAAAAAGGGTAACAAGGAATGAACAAAGTCTCCAAGAAATATGGGACTATGTGAAAAGACCTAATCTACGTTTGATAGGTGTACCTGAATGTGACGAAGAGAACGAATCCAAGCTGGAAAATACTCTTCAGGATATTATCCAGGAAAACTTCCC
>CAUYQU010011754.1:0-65570 GCA_963574635.1 Cheracebus regulus
TGGCTCATTTCCACCCAGCCCCAGGATTTCCAGAGCACACACCCACAGGCCTGGACCTGGGATGAAGATGAATGAAGAACATGGACATGTGGGTGTGGTTGGGCTCAGGTGTCCCTGCAGTAAACGAGGAGTCAGTACTCTTTCCTTAAGCGTGGCTGAGATTTGAGGTCCTGGTCGAGCGGGGCAGTACTGGACCAGATCTACCTCAGCGTTCCGGTTCAGTGGGGGCACCAGTGACTTCAAACTTCCTGGTCTCATGATATCTTTAAACACTTAGAAATGATGGAGGATTCCAAAGAGCTTTTGTTTATTTTGGTAAATATTTGTTGGTATATATGGCATTTGAGATTGAAGCTAACAAATGTTTTAATGTATTTATAAATTTATATTAAAATAGCATGAATAAGCCAATTATAGGTTAATATAAGTAGAATGTTTGTGAAAAACTAAGTATGGCATCCAAAGCAAAATAAATTCTATTGAGAAGTGTGGCATTGATTAACTTTTCCAAATCTAATGTCTTGCTTAAAAGAACATGACTGGATTACCATATCTGCCTTTATATTTGATCTGTTGGGATATCATAGACTGTATAGGCTCAAGAAAACTTTATCCTAGTGACAGACTGAGATTAAAAACAACAAACTGTGTTTTATTATTAACATGAAAACAAGGTTATTAACCTTCCAGACTCCTTAAAAATAGATCAGTTCTGGCCAACTAAGTGACACCTTGTCTCTACAAAAAAAAAAAAAATTAGACCTAGTGGTGCACACCTGTAGTCCCTGCTACTCAGGAGACTAGAATGGAGGATTGTTTGAGCCAGGAGTTGGAGCTTGCAGTGAGCTGTGATCCTCCCATTACACTACAGCTTAGGCAACAGAGTGAGACCCTGTCAACAAAAAAAAAAAATGGGCCAGGCACAGTAGCTCATGCCTGTAATCTCAGCACTTTGGGAGGCTGAGGTGGGTGGATCACCTGAGGTCAGGAGTTCAAGACCAGCCTGGTCAATATGGAAAAACCCATCTTTATTAAAAATCCAAAAATTAGCTGTCGCGGGACCCTATACTCCCGGCTACTCAGGAGGCTGAGACAGGAGAATCACTGAAACCCAGCGGGGCGGTGGGGGTGGAGGTTGGAGTGAACTGAGATCATGCCACTTCACTCCAGCCTGGGTAAGAGAGTAAAACATCTCAAACAAAGGGAAAACAATACAAAACAAAACTGTATGTCAGAGACCCCGTCCTCCCACCGACCCCAGGAATCCTCAAACCATATTTGAGAGTTAGGATAGGGGATTCAGGAAGTAAATGAATGTGATGGTTAATTTTAGGTGTCAACTTGACTGGGTTAAGGAATACTAGACAGCTGATGGAGCATTATTTCTGGATGTGTCTCTGAGGCTGTCTCCAGGGGAGACCGGTATGTGAGTCAGTGAACTGAGTGGAAGAGATCTGCCCTCAATATCTTTGGGCACCTTCTAATCAGCTGTGGGCCCAACAGAGCAAAAAGCGAGGAAAGGTGAATTCCCTGTCTCTCTCTCTCTCTCTGGAACACTCTTCTCTTGCTCTTCAGTATCACAGCTTCAGGCTCTCTGGCCTGTGGTCTTTGACACGTGTGCCAGTAGTTATGAGGTTCTCAGGCCTTTGGTTTTTGGACCGAGTTACGCCCTCAGCTTGGTTCTGAGGCTCTCCCACTTTGACTGAGCCACACTGCCAGAATCTGAGAGTCTCCAGCTTGCAGTTGGCCTGTCGTGGGATTTCTCAGGCTACATAATTGCATGAGCCAATTCCCGTAATAAATGCCCTGTGATATCTTTATCCCCTATTGGCTCTGTCTCTCTGGAGAACCCTGACTAATACAATCAGGCATCTAAAATACTGGCTTAATGGATTTTAAACAACTCAGTAATCCAGTTGAACAAAAGACTGTTTATTTTTTTATTTTATTTTATTTATTTATTTGAGACACAGTTTCGCTCTTGTGGCCCAGGCTGGAGTGCAATGGTGCCGTCTTAGCTCACCGCAGCCTCCACCTCCTGGGTTCAAGCAATTCTCCAGCCTCAGCCTCCCAAGTAGCTGGGATTATAGGAATGTGCCACCATGTTTTAGCGAGACAAGTTTTCGCCATATTGGTCAGGCTGGTCTTGAACTCCCGACCTCAGGTGTTCTACCTGCCTCAGCCTCCCAAAGTGCTGGGATTATAGGTGTGAGCCACCGCACCCGACACAAAAAGATTTTTAAATAGTCTGAAATTATATTACTGAAGTTACAAATGACACATTATGGGAAGAATCAGGATCATATATTTAAATATCTGATTTGTTAAGGCAGAAAACAGAGTTGTTTATATGTGTGTTTTAGTCTGTCCAGACAGCTATGATAAATATACCAAGACTGAGTCATATATAAACAACTAAAATTTTTTTTCTTGCATTCTTGGGGACTGGGAAACCGAAGATCAAGGCACCAGCAATTTGGTGACTGGTAAGAGTGTGCATCCTTGTTCACAGCCTTTTAAATGTGTCCTCACATGGCAAAGGAGAAAAGTAGTTCTCTGGTTGTAGTCCTAGAAACTGGAAAGATGGGCTGGGCATGGTGGCTCACGCCTGTAATCCCAGCACTTTTGGAGGTAGAGGCGGGTGGATCACTTAAGGTCAAGAGTTCGAGACCAGCCTGGCCAACATGGTGAAACCCCATCTCTACTAAAAACACAAAAATTAGCTGGGCGTGGTGGTGTGCGCCTGTAGTCCCAGCTACTCAGGAGGCTGAGGCAGGCAGGAGAGTCACTTAACCCAGGAGGCAGAGGTTGCAGTGAGCGGAGATTACACCACTGCATTCCAGCCTGAGTGGCAAAGCAAAACTTACGTCTCAAGAAGGAAAGAGAGAAAGGGAGGGAGGGAGGAAGGAAGGAAGGGAGGAAGGAAGGAACGAAAAAGTAACTGGAAAGATGAAGTTGTCAATTTCTGAGATGGGGAAACTGAGACACAAGAAGCAGGATGAGGGTGGTGCAATACCAAAGGTTCAGTTGTGGAAACATTAAGGTCGAGGAGCCTGTTAGAGATACACATGGAGATGCAGAGTAGTCCATTGAATAACTGAGAGTGTAGGTGAGACCTCAAGGCTAGAGACAGAAATACTCAACTTTCCTATAAACTGTAGTGGGTAGAGGGAAGAATTGCATTTTGTTATTAGTAACGAGTCCTGAATCCCATTGGCTTTGACAAAATGAGAACTTCTTTTTATGTCAGTAAATATGGATAGTGGCCATCAAGGGCTGATGTGAGAGCTCGAAATGTCATCCAAGTCCACTTAGTTCTGTCTTTATTTTCTTCTGTCTCAGCATGTGGCTTGCATCTTCAGTGTTGCCTCATGGTCACAAAAGGGCTGCTGTACCTCCAGCTCCAAAGTCCATATTCTAGACAAGAGGAAGGAGAAAGTAGGGGGAGTATAAGGGTCTCCCAGCTGTTTTAGCCTCCCCTTAAATAATCTCGCTGATAAATAAAACTTCCACCCTCAAGCAGTTGGCTCAAACTTAGTCCCTTGGCTTCCCCCTGTCTACAAATGAGATGGACACTTTGGAATAAGAAAATGGAATTTTCTTAGGAAGAAGAAAGAAAAAAAATAAAGAAGAAAATGGGATTTTATTACTGAGAAAAGTGAATCTTGATATTTCACAAGCAGCCATCCAGCTCTACCACAGAGCCTAAATTCAAACTGTTGTTAATACCACTTTCTATCAGCCAAGGTTTCAGCTAAGTCCTGAGAATTTTAATTACTTTGAGAATCTGTTTTATGACATAAACAAAGGATAGGCCTTTATATTTTATTTGTGACCCAAATAAAGTTGCAAGTGCTAGTGATGTGGGATTTTTCTTCTTGGTCACTTTGCAAGCAGGGGACCTCCAGCCAGCAACACCCCACCCAAGCCTTGCTCGGCTACACTGGCGTGCCCCAGCTCACCTGTGTTGTAGCTTGTACTCACGTTCAGTGGCCGTTCCTGAGCTCTTGTTCCGCCCCCAAGAAGAATGAGGATACACTGGACATTGAAAGGTGGGGAGGGCTGAGAAGAATTTTATCAGGAGACTGAACAGCTCTCTGCGGACAGGGGATGCTGGCACCCTTCTCCGAAGGAGGGAAAGTTCCCTCTGTGTGGCTGGGTCTGGGCCTTTTTTATGGACTCAGAGTGGAAAGTGCATGCTGATTGGTTTGTGGGTATGCAAAAAAAAGGTTAAAATGAAGACACCGTACAAAGGTGGCCACACAGTGTAGAAAACCAATTAGGAAAGGGTGGGTATATGTAAAGTAGTTGAAGGATGGGGACCAATCAGAGGAAAGTGTGCCAAACAGGAAGACAAGTTCTCAGTCCAGACTGAGGATTTAACTTGTAGCTTGGCTTTCAGGCTTTAAACTGCCTCTGGCTTGGAGGTGGGGTTACAATGGGGACCCATCGCTGCCTAGTTAGGCATCTGACTGCATCCCATCTGCTATCACTAGGTCCCAAGGTTTGTAGCAGGGACCCCTTACAAAGACATCCCTACAGTCTACCCAAAGGTTAATCTCAGAACATATTTCATTGGCAGAGTGAGAAACAAATACACGTGAAAATACAGTGTGGCACAAATAAGGAGCTAGAGGTGAATAAAGAAGCTCAGCCAACCCAAAATAATTCTGTGAAAAATGTAAAATATACAGTAACTGACAGCACTACCTCTAGATACCAGAAAATTCTGTAACTCAATAATGGATCTGAGACTTGAATTTTGGATGTACTGAAATAGATGTAATAGGTCTAGTTTTCATTCTGTTCATACTTTCATTTGGATCTGTGGTAAAAGATGATAATATCATCTATGTAACAATTACACGCAAGGAGATGTCTGCAAACTGCCACAGTTTCATTTTATTAATATCTATCTTGTCTTCACTTCTTAAAATTTTTTATTTTTCCACTCAGTTCTCCTGATACTTCTGTTATGACATAAAAGACGGCTGAATGTGAAGAAACGCTGATTATACAGGTAACACACTCATTAATGCTTCAAACAGGTAAACACCGAGAGCTACAAACACTTCGAGAGGTAGGGCTGAAACTTTTTGTCACTGTGTACAATTCAATGTAGTTTCAGTTTTCATTTTAACCTTCTGCAGTGGCTTTTGCCCAGCAACTGATGAGAAATGGTACCTCTGAGCCAATCAAAAAACTAATTCCTACAAAGAGGATTCTCTGTTTCTCAGAGTGAGTGTCCAGTACATACTTTCTTTTCATTTATTCTGGATCAGAGAATCTTAACTAAAGCGGAAATGATTGTGTTAAACTAAATTTGGTATGAGATATGCCTACATTTAGCCTGAGGGATGGCTCCTTACCTGAGCCCTTAAGTAATGAACTGCAATCTAACTTAGTATGTAAACTACGGGAAAGCCTAAGGCACTGGAGTATACTTTTGTTATAAATAGATGAGTCTCAGCCAATCCCAGTAGCCAAACCTCAGTAACCCACAGGCAGCCAACTGATAAGACGGTGTTCAAACAAGGCCAACTCGGAGCTGTAGCCAGTTAAGCTGTTTCTGTACCTCACTTCCCTGGTGGAATGGAGCTTTCCGAACCTCTGATGGTTGCCCGATCATTCTGATGGTTTGCAAATTGTTCTTTGTTCAAATTAAACTCGGCTAAATTTAATTTGTTTCAAGTTTTTATTAACAACAGAGAACTAGTGATTTTCGTGGGGAAACTGCTTAGAGCCAGGGCTACAGGGCCTGGAAGAAGAAGGGCTGAAAAGCTGAGAGGGGAACTGGCACACAGAAAGGGGTGAAGAGGGGAAGGTAGAATGCAAAGCAATTCTCTTGCCTCAGTCTCTGGAGTAGCTGAGATTACAGGCATATGCCACCACACCTGGCTAATTTTTTGTATGTTTAATAGAGTTGCAGTTTCGTCATGTTGGCCAGGCTGGTCCTGAACTACTGACGTCAAGCAATCCACCCACCTTGGCCTCCCAAAGTGCTGTGATTACAGGCATGAGCCACTGCCCCCAGCCAGAAGAGGAAAAGACTCTTAAAATATTTCCTGGTATTCCAAAAGATTCTAAAAAGAGATGTCTCTCAAAGATTCAAATGTATATTGTAAATTTTTCAACTCCATATTTTCTAGATGCCCCCAACATCCCCACAACAGCCTGTCAACACCCTGCCCAGGTGAGCTGTGTTAACTTACCTCGTATTGGCCTAACCAACTCATTCTTAATTGAAGAAGCTGGACAAACTCCGTCTTAGCTTCTTCACTTATAGTTATTTTTCCCCCATTAAGTATGTAACTGTAGCATGTGGGGCAGGTTGACACCAGGCACATCCAGGAACGCATTTGCTGATAAGATACCAAGTCAAGCGGTACCAGCAGACCCTGGGAATGCAGATGATGTTAAGTACTCAGAGCCCCCATATCTGTAAGTGTAGGTCTTTTGTGACAGCTTAAGCCCCTGCACCTGGTACTGTTTACTTCTTTTGTATTAATTTATCTTTTAACTTCTTGCTTGCTCTGCTTCTGTGAAAAATTGTGCCAGCTAGTTCCCCCTCTCCCGCCACCTCCCTTTTCAAACTAGGGTGTAAAAAACCACCTAACTCTTTCTTCGGAGCCGAGAGAATTTTGGGCATTAGCCGTCTCTCGGTCGCCAGCAGTAAAGGACTCGAAATGCAATCTCAGAGTGTGGCGCATTCCTGTACTCGCTCAGGTATAACAGAGCAAATGCACCAGTGCAATAGGGCTGGTCTCTGCCTACTTGCCCTTGCCTGTAACCTCCTGACCTCCTCCCATCTTTTGATCTTTCTTCCTCTAGTTCACTTCGTCACTATCTCTGTCACCCACACTCCGGCTTCCCCAGATGTCTGCTCTCCCTCATTCTCCTCCAGCTGCCCAAAGTAGAAAGTTCTCTAGGGAAATCCATGACAATGTTCCCATTGGTTCAAGGAATTCTTATGCAGAGGGGGAGAAATAATGGGATTCCTTGCACTTGAACTCAGGGACCAACTTCAGATAGAACTGCAAGCTGTACTTGAGAAACAAAGAAAAAGATTCCTTCCTCCTTTGTTTTATACTATGTCCGGCACCAAAACCTTTTCTTCTCTGTGCCTCCCCACTCCACACAAACTGTCCAACTCCATCCTCATTTCCCCACGGAGGTGGATGCTGTGGTGCACTGCCCTGATCATTCCATGTGGGACTGAGACACACAATCAACCAGCTGCAGAGAGTGTTGGTGGCTCAGGGCCCTCAGCTGACTCCATACCAGCGAATTGTTAAAGAGCCAAAGACAGCCTTGTTGCTCCAAGAGCCCAAGGTTATTCCACCTCTCAGCAGTGGACCACATCCAGTGACTGGACTATGTGGGTGTAAAAGTGCCTGGACCCTTGCACAAGGTGCACAACTCTGAAGGGCCGCCCCAGTTCCAGAGCTCATTGTGAGACTGCATTATATTTCAACTTCTCCTTCTGCCTATCCTCTTTCCTTAACATCCCCAAGGTATTGATGCTGAGGGACTCCCCAGTAAATGTCCTGTAGTCTGTTTCTCTAGAACCATCTAAGACAGCGATTCTTAAAAGTGTGGTCTGACCCCTAAGCTTGTGGGACTTTTTTTTTTTTTTTGAGATAGAGTCAGCTGTCTCTGTCTCATATTGGTCAGGCTGGTCTCAAACTCTGGACTTCAGGTGATCTACCCACCTCGGCCTCCCAAAAGTGCTGCGTGAGCCACCACACCTGGCCAAGACAATTTTTATAATAATACTAAAATGTTATTTGTGGCTGGGCGTGCTGGCTCGTGCTTGTAATCCCAGCACTTTGGGAGACCGAGGTGGGCAGATCACTTGAAGTCAGAAGTTCAAGACCAGCCTGGGCAACATGGTGAAACCCCCATCTCTACAAAAAAAAAAAAAATACATAAAATTAGCTGGGCATGGTGGTGAGTACCTGTAGTCTCAACTACTCAGGAGGCTGATGTGGGAGGATCACCTGAGTCTCGGAAGTTGAGGATGCAGTGAGCCATGATCACGCCTCTGCACTCAAGCCTGGGTGACAGAGTGAGACCCTGTTTCAAAAAAAAAAAACGAGGTGGAATGATCACTTGAGCCCTAGAATTCAAGACCAGCCTGGGCAACATAGTGAGACCCCACCTCTATTTTAAAAAATAAATTAATTACTTTTCTAAAAAGTTATTTGCCTCATTTACTCACAGACTCTCACATGTGTGCATTGGACTTTTCCAGATGTTAAAGACATGATGACATCATCCGTCTGACACCTGTTGGAAGGTATGTCACAATGTGTATTACTGTGTTTAAAATGTTGTAAAGGCCAGACACAGTGGCTCATGCCTGTAATCCCAGCACTTAGGAAGGCCGAGGCAGGTGAACCACTTGAGCCCAGGAATCTGAGACCTGGTCAACATGGTAAAACCTGATCTCTGTGAAAAATACAAAAATTAGCCAGGCATGGTGGTGCCTGCCTGTAATCCCAGCTACTGGGAGGCTAAGGCAGGAGAATCAGTTGAATTCGGGAGGTGGAGGTTGCAGTGAGCCAAGATTGTGCCACTACGCTCCAGCCTGGACAGCAGATTGATACTCTGTCTCCAAATAAAAAAGGAAAAAAAAATCTGTTTTATTTATTTACTTGAGACTCACTCGGTTGCCCAGGCTGGAGTACAGTGGTGCCATCTTGGCTCACTGCTACCTTCACCTCCCAGGTTCAAGTGATCCTCCTGCCTGAGCCTCCCAAGTAGCTGCAATTACAGGTGCACCACCACACCCAGCTAATTTTGGTATTTTTTGTAGAGACAGGGTCTCACTATGTTGCCCAGGCTCGTCTCAAACTCCTGAGCCCAGGTGATCCACTCACCTCGGCCTCCCAAAGTGCTGGAATTACAGACATGCACCACCACACCCAGCCCAGTTTTAATTTTTAAATGCTAAATATTGATAGATGTAACCCACATAAATAAAAACTCTCTGGGTTCTCAATTATTTTCAAGAGTATAAGGAGGTCATGAGACCAAAACATCTGAGAATTGCTGCTCTAAGATAACCAAATCTATCCTGGGAGGAAAAAGCTAAGGTTTTAAAGCACTAGTTATTTTCAGATTATACTTGTAGACATGAAACACACTGTGTGCACACGTGTGTGCATGCAAACCCACACACACACACACACACACACGTAGGGAAATCAGTGAGAATCATAGAGTCAAGACCTCTGAGAATCCCTTCCTCCCTGAAAGCAATAAAAACTGGCAAAAACTGCCAGAATCAACTTTGTAAGAACTCTGTAAATTAACCAAAGGCTTGCAGCATCAGAGCGAATTTTATTCAAGAAAAGTGGCTGAACTCAATGAGAACAGTGTTTTGCAGGCATTTTAACATGTTGTATTACACCATCATCATCCCACCGCAGCCCTGCAGTAGACTAGAGAGCAGCTCACAATCACATTGAAAAACAACTCCTAACAGTCAGTGGAGGAAATAGAAAGGGGTTAGAGCTCCTTCAAAACCCATTCCCAGAGAATTGTCATTACCAGACCTGCCTGGTGGTTCCTTGTGTAAGGGAGGGGAAAATCTGCTTCTCTCTACCCCTCAAGGTTATTTGGCTAGGCTATGAATTAAATCTATCTAAAAGAGATTAACAGGAGAAAAACCATTTTAATTACATGTGTATGCAAAGAGTCCCTCAAATCTCAAAATATGAAACTCAAAGAAGGGCCGGATGATTGAAGCTCATACAGCATCCTGAGCTACAGAAAGGAGAGGGCAGGGCTTCTGCAAAACGGTGGAGACAAATTATGGGAAGGTGAGAGAAGAAAATGTATGGTGAGTAAAGGTTGTCTTGTTACAAATAAGTCCCTCAAGTGGCCAGGCGCAGTGGCTCACACCTGTAATCCCAGCACTTTGGGAGGATCTTGTCTTGATAAATAAATAACCAATACCTGAAGGAAAGTAACATCTCAACAGTGCCTGTCTAGAAAGCAAGGAGGGGCTCCTCAAAGAAGCTGACTTATTCCTGATATGACTCTTAAGAAAGCAGAGAAAGGGAAGACAGAAGAATCGCCAAAGGCCGGACCCCTTCCCACTTTATGGCACATTTCCCTCATTCCTACTCACCTCCCCTTATTCTCACTCCTGATTCTCCTCATTTTCCAGATTGTATTTATTACTTCGGAGGGATTTAAACATCAACTCCAATGGTTAAGTTTTTTTGTTTCTTTATTTTGCAAAGCCTTTCTCATAATACCTTGTGCTTATCTCCTTCCTTCTCTCTTTCAGAAAGAGTCAAAACTTTCTGACCAGGTTGGACTTGGAGCCACTGTTTTTTGCTGCAGGAGGGAAGGATGAATTGGAGCATAGATGCACAGGCACAGAAGGCCCTGAGTCGTCTCCGACCCCCATACCACTGTGCAATTAGGGGGAAAATACTTCCTCAGAGTTTCTCATTGACTTTTCGAGGTATTTAGTTTTAGCTCCCTTACTCTAAGATTGATTCTCTGCTTAGTGGCTGTAGCATGCCTCAGATTTCTCAATTGGACAGTATTTTTTCTTTCAGAAATAAAATGGGAGGAAAACAGAGAAAGGATGAATTTACTTCCTGATCCATTTTACCATGTCAGGCAATTTGTCAGGAGGGTTCCAGCCTGGTGGGGATTTAAACCTTGGACATGTGCTTGGACTTATACCCTTATGATGCTTTCCAATCAACAGCCATTAAATCTATAAACCTAGAATCTAGAAAATGATTCTAGGTCTTTCAAAATTGAAAGAGACAATAAAACTTACAAAAGCCAAATACGGCTAAGAGCAGTAGCTCATGCCTGTAATCCTAGCACTTTAGGAGGCAGAGGCAGGAGGATCACCTGAGGTCAGGAGTTTGAGACCAGCCTGGTCAACTTGGTGAAACCCTGTCTCTACTAAAAGTACAAAAAGTAGCCAGGTGTGGTGGCATGCACCTGTAATCCCAAGCTACTGGGGAGGCTGAGGCAGGAGAATCGCTTGATCCCCAGAAGCGGAGGTTGCAGTGAGCAGAAATCGAGCCACTGCACTTCAGCCTGGGCGACAAAAACAAACAAACAAACAAACAAACAAACAAAAAAACCTGAAAGAGAATGAGGGCTCTGATTGAGAAAGAAAAAAAGCAGGCCTGACAGGCATCAACTGAGAGCAGGCCAGGCACTCCCAGCTAGGCTGTGTGTTTCCTACTGAAAAGAAGAAACTTCACAGAGCACTAAATATCAAACAAGGCTATTCTGTCACTGTGACTGAGTGGGGGTAAAAACAAGGCCACGTCATAATCAGGCCAGAGCACAGACAAAAACAAGAGCATCGTGCAAATCACAAAACGGCCACACATCCCCCTCTCCTGGCTAAACAGAGTAACTGCTGCTTCTTTACCAACTAGAACTTTAGCCCTCTCTGTTCTCCCCCTTCCTAATAAAAAGCACTGGAATAGAGCTGGGCATCACACATGTAATCCCAGCCCTTCGGGAGGCAAAGGCAGGAGGATCGCTTGAGCCCAGGAGTTCGAGACCAGCATAGTGAGACCCTGTCTCTACCAAAAACTGAAAAATTAGCTGGGTTTGATGGTGCACACCTGTAATCCTAATTACCGGGGAGGCTGAGGAGGGAGGATCGCTTGAGCATGGGAGGCGGAGGCTGCGGTGACCTAAGATAGTGCCATTGTACTCCAGCCTGGGTGACAGAGTGAGTCCCTGCCTCAAAAACACACACACAAAATTGTCTCCTGCTTCACGACATTCATCCAGAGCAACCCACTGCTTTCTTGAACATCTCCAAAATCACTTGCCACAAGCTTAAATCCTACAACAAATTCCTCCCAAATTTTCTCATCAGTGATGTGCTGCACCTTCCCCATGGTGTGTGGAATCTGCCCACACGGTGTGGAATCCAGACTGCTGTAATGAGTACCAAGGAACCCACATGGCTGGGCTCCAGGTGGCTCTGGCCGGTGAACTTCAGCATGGCCAGAGGTCAGGCCCACGATAATCCTCCCAGTGCCACTCCACCCACGCCAAACTTGGCCCCAAGACTTTTCGTTCCCAGATACAGCAAAATATTCCTAGCATCTAAAGCCAAAAGGAACTTCACACAGATTTCTAAGAACAAAAACTGAAACAAAAAGCATGTTCATGATTTACTGATAATGTTTCAGTAATCTCGGATTCACAGAAGGGGACAGTTGTTTCATTGTATGTTTCATGCACACATTCCGTCTGCCTTCCCACATCTTTCACTCAAATGATATTTTTTTTCATTTTCTAAATAAACTCACAAAAGGACTTGAAAAATCTGAGCATTCTCCCCCTATTGTTCCACAAACAACAAACCTTTTATAAACCCCTTCGTTGCTGCCAAATGGAAAAGAGCACACTTGTGTGCAGGTCAGAGGCTCTTTACTTCTCCAGGATTCTGAGCTCCCTCTTCCCAAGTGTTCAAGGGCTCAAGATATATGAAAATGAGAAGTATTTGAGACCCTGTCTCTACCAAAAAAAGGAAAATAGAGTGAAGTCAGGACAATAATGAATTCATAGGCTGCTCCTAAGATTTCTACGTCTTGTGTTTTCACATTTATCATGGCCTGTCCTCCCGAGGGAGAATGTACACCTGCTTTGGAAAGAGCTACCCCACCAGGTAACAGGAAGAAAAACTAAGATGAACAGATATGGAAGGTAGCTCAGAGGCTGCAATGGGATAAATTCTGGGCAAAGCTCAAACAGTGGTCCACACAACCTGGATCCCTTCCCTGAACTCTCTCTCTTGCTCAATCCAACTCTTATTTATTGGCTCCCTTAAGTTCCCTGTCTACCCTCTTGTTCTAGGAATTCTCCATTTCAAAAGTACTTCCAAGAATATAATTCAGGGATGTCAACAGTCCACCAAATCTCAGCCTTTTGCTTTCCCAGGGCAAACCCCTGCTAATTCCTCTTCCACACGAAGTCCACCACCTTCATCTCCACACCAGCTCCACTTTACTTCCCCTCCACCTTCACATATGCAAACTGTTGTGCACAAGTTATACACATTATAATTATAAAAATATACAAACTCTGTATGTATAATTTTAACATGGGCTTGGTAAATAGGAGAATTATGTCACTATAATAATGTTGAAGTGCCACTGGGTCATATCTGATTATTACTACCATATCAATAGTGTGAGCCCCCAAGAAAGAGCAGCTGACCACAAAGCTCACTAGCAAGCCACAGAAGAATACAGTATTGTACATGATGCCCATTCACACCAGTCCTTTGTCTTGGCTCAGTATGGCCACAGGCACAACAAGCCTAAGACCCTGAGCCAGAACCATCCCTCAGAGGCATCTCCATAATTCATGCAAAGCTGGTAGCTGCCTCTTCACAGAAAGCTCCTGGATAAGGAGCAAGATAAAGAGCGGTAGCTGGGTGGGTGCAGTGGCATGTGCTTGTATTCTCAGCTACTGGAGAGGCTGAAGTGGGAAGTCCCTTGAGCCCAGGAGTTCGAGTCCAGCCTGGGCAACATAGCAAGACCCGCTGCCCAACCCCACACCCCACAGCCCACCTCTCCCATCTCATGAAAGAAAGAAAAAGAAAAAAGAGCTGTAGACTGTAGTTCCTGCCCTGTGGACCTGTGGACCAGAGCAATTAGCAGCGAGAATCCTGGTCCTATTCCAGACCTACTAAATCAAAATCTGTTTTTAAGTAAGACCCAAGTGCTGCTCTGGGAAGAATGAAGAGAGGGGATTGATAAATTACCTGATATATTTTACTATGGAAACGGTGCTTACAGGCAATTAGAGGAGTGGGAAAAACCTGTGAGAGGAATAAAGAAAACTAAACAAAGGAACAAAAATGAATCATTTCACCCCCTCCCTACTGAAAAAACAAGAGGTTTTACATGAAAACAAATGTAATCATATATGAAACTTGGGTCCATAGAATTATAATCACATAACCACAGTATTGGAAACATGGAACAAAGGTTGTGATATATTACTACTAATGGTATAAGAGAGCTAAGTCATAATTGATCATAAGAGGGTACAGAAAAGTACTACGTAGAAATGGATATATAGAGAAATAGCAGCATAAATATGTGATTGTCTCAATAAATATGTACATAAGTGCCAGATAAAACAACTGAGCATTTAAATAGGCTGTTTCTAGGGATTCGAGAGTAGTAGATTGGAAGCGAGAAGTGGGACTGACATTTCTGGGTTTTTGTTTTTTGGTGTTTTGTTTGTTTGTTTGTTTTTGTATTTGTAGTAGAGACGGGGTTTCATTGTGTTAGCCAGGATGGTCTCCATCTCCTGACCTCATGATCCGCCCGTCGTGGCCTCCCAAAGTGCTGGATTACAGGTGTAAGCCACCATGCCTGGCAGGCTGACATTCTTAAAAGGTCTTTGTCCTATTTGATTAAAAAAAAACCTCTTTATATGTATTACTTAGACAGAATATGGTATTATCTTGAGAAATATGTAGATAAGTACCAGATAAAACAACTGAGCTACAGTAAACTGTTTAAAAACCAAATTTAAAAAGAAAAGACATTGACTGAACGTGGTGGCTCACCCCTCTAATCCCAGCACTTTGGGAGGCCAAGGCAGGTAGACCACTTGAGGTCAGGAGTTCAAGACCAGCCTGCCCAATATGGTGAAACCCCATCTCTACTAAAAGCACAAAAATTAGCCAGGCGTGGTGGTGCATGCCTGTAATCCCAGTTATTTGGGAGGCTGAGGCATGAGAATTGCTTAACCCAGGAGGTTGCAGTAAGCCAAGATTGTGCAACTGCACTCCAGCCTGGGGGACGGTAAGACTCTGTCTCAAAGTTAAATAAATAAATAATTTTAAAAATAAAATAAAGAGAAAAGACACAAATGGTTGACTCAGTGATGAAAGTCAAGTAAGATGAGAATGAGAGTAACCATTGGATTTGACAAGAGGCTAACACTGAGAAATTTGAACAGGTTATAGTGAAAAGCGGGGAGGGAAAACAAATGCTGACATTTTATCATTAGGTTCCATATGAATCATATTATATTCCTTGGCCCAAATGATTTCATGTCTAAGAGGAAAATGTTTTTGTTTCAGTGGAACTGGAAAGAGCAGGAACTTCCTAAGAGCAGTATCACCTCACAAGGCCTCTCCAGGTAGGAACATTCTAGGGCCATCCTGGAAGTTCTGTTCTCTAAACTTTGGAAAATTCAGAGATCCTCTCTTTGCCTTTCAGAGATCATTGTCTAAGCCTGATGACTTGGTTTCTGTCAAAATGACCCAGATGTTATCCAATCAGAATAGCATGTGTTATGCAATAGTTGAGCTGTAAGTACTTTCTTCTTTCCCCCAGCCCGTTTCTTTTCAGTCTGGCTCCCTTAGTTGCAAGTAAAAGCTCTTCCCCCCAGCCCCCCAAAAACAATCTCATGAAAATATAAAGCATGAGACAAAAGTCTCACTGAAATGGGCTGATAAAAGAAGTGAGATGAGGAAGGGGAAATAGATTATAGATGATATGATCAGAAAGGTAAGCATGAAGGGGAAAATGGGACAGGAGCCTTTCAAACTAGGAAGGCTAAAAAATGGTGGGTCTGAATGAAGCCACAAGTTCTGTTTCAGTCTATATGCTGATGAGAAGGCAGGGAGTAAGAACTGGAAAAGCTCAGTTTAAGAGAGGTAGATAAACTCGGAAACCAAAGATGACAATAAACACATCTGCTTCTGAAACTAGGACTCAGATCAGGTGTGTGCCATGAGAAGGGGACCAAGTGTCACAGGATACACCTGGCCCGTCTTCCAGGAAAGTCTCCTTCCCCCTGAGGGGACAAAAGCTATTCAGAAGAAGCCCTAGAAGTGAGGTTGTTTCTGCTTTATGCAGTGTCTGGAAGACATTGCAGAAGGTGCAGCCCTTACACAAGCTTTTGAGAGAAGAATAGGAGTTCATCATAAAGATAAGAGGGAACAGGCCAGGCGCAGTGGCACACGCTGTAATCCCAGCAATTTGGGAGACCAAGGCCAATGGATCACTTGAGGTCAGGAGTTCAAGACCAGCCTGGCCAACATGGAGAAATCCCCACCTCTATCAGAAATAAAAAATTAGCCAGGTGTGGTGGGGCATGCCTGTAGTCCCAGCTACTTGGGAGGCTGAGGCAGAAGAAACACTTGAACCTGGGAGTCAGAGGTTGCGGTGAGCCCAGATCATGCCTGGGCGACAGAGTGAGACTACATCTCGAAAAAAAAAAAAAAAAGTTAAGAGGGTACAGAATATTGTGGAAGAGGGAAGACAAGCTGTGCTGTCTGGAGGCCTGAGAGGCATTGTGGGTGGAGGCAACCACACCCATTCCAGATTCGGCCTGTGGGTGGGCAGGCAGGGAAGGAGAAGGGGAAGGGAGAATGGCCCACGGAAGGAGGCAGGGAGACTGCCGGAGTATTTTCTTGACCAGATCAAGCTAGACCTATAGCATTTTCGTAACCAGATGAAGGTGCCTAAACTGGACGCTGAGGTCACTAGGGGGACCTTGAAGGGTTTTTAAGCAAAAAGCGGTATGATCAGATTTGCATTTGGGAAAGATCATTCTCCTGGCTGTCTGGTGGGTAAACTGGAGCAGTCCTCTTTTGTCTTAATCATAATTCCAACTCAAGGATAAATAACAAAACTGGGAGGAATGTTTGTTACAAATAGAATACAGGGGTGTGTGTGTGTGTGTCTGTCTGTCTGTGATGGAGCCTTGTTCCTGCTCTGTCACCCAGGCTGCAATGCAGTGGAGCAATCTCGGTTCACTGTAACCTCCCCTTCCTGGGTTCAAGAGATTCTCCTGCCTCAGCCTCCCGAGTGGCTGGGACAACAGACATGCACCACCAAGCCCAGCTAATTTTTTTTATTTTTAGTAAAGATGGGGTTCACTGTGTTAGCCAGGATGGTCTCCATCTCCTGACCTCGTGATCCACTCGTTTCGGCCTCCCAAAGTGCTGGGATTACAGGTGTGAGCCATCATGTCTGGCCCAGGATTAATATTTTTCAGTTGTTAAAAGTTTATACAGATTGCTAAAAACTAGCACCGGTACCAGTCTTGAAAACAATGGGCACCTGGCCTGAAAAGCTGCTAACTAGAATGTATTAAATATTAAATGTCAAATTAACACATAAAAAATATCCAGGCTTGCTATTGTATAAAGGCATAAAAAGATAATTTGACTAACTTGACCCATCCCAATAGTAAAGATGTGAAATGACAACTCTCATTGCTAACAGGGATTAGGTGAGGGCACTTCGTTTTTTTTTTCTTTTTTGTCTCGCCCTCTTGCCAGGCTGGAGTGCAGTGGTGCAATCTCAGCTCACTGCAACCTCCTCTCCCAGGTTCAAACGATTCTCCTGCCTCAGCCTTCCGAGTAGCAGGGACTACAGGCGAGTGCCACCATGCTTAGCTCATTTTTTATTTTTAGTGGAGATGGGGTTTCACCGTGCTGGCCAAGATAGTCTTGAACTCTTGATCTTGTTATCTGCCCACCTTGGCCTCCCAAAGTGCTGGGATTACAGGCGTGAGCCATTGAGGGTGTGATGGCTTCAACGTTTCAGGAAGGGACTTTAGAAATACGCTCATACCAAGCTAGGCACAGTGGCTCATGCCTGTAATCTCAGCACTTTGGGAGGCAAAGGCAGGCAGACCGCTTAAGATGAGGTTTGAGACCAGCCGGCCAACGTGATGAAACCCCGTCTCCACTAAAATACAAAAATTAGCTGGGCATGGTGGCACTTGACTGTAGTCCCAGCTACTAAGGAGGCTGAGTCAGGAGAAGAATCCCTGGAAGCCGGGAGGCAGAGGTTGCAGTGAGCCGAGATCTCACTGCTGCACTCCATCCTGGGCAACAGAGTGAGAGTCTCTCTCTCAAAAAAAAAAAAAAAAAGAAATATGCTTGTCATTTGATCTGATGACTCTATTTCTGGAAAATTATCAGCTTATCCAACTTGTAAATAAAGACATATGTAAAGTGTATTATTTATAATAGGAAAAAAAGCGGGTGCAGCGGCTTACACTTGTAATCCCAGCACTTTGGGAGGCCGAGGCTGGCAGATCACAAGGTCACGAGATCAAGACCATCCTGGCCAACATGGTGAAACCCCCGTCTCTACTAAAAATACTAAAACTAGTTGGGCGTGGTGGCGGATGCCTGTAGTCCCAGCTACTCAGGAGGCTGAGGCAGGAGAATCACTTGAACCCGGAAGGTGGAGGTGGCAGTGAGCCGAGATCGCACCACTGCACTCCAGCCTGGGGACAGAGGAAGACTTCGTCTCAAAATAAATAAATAAATAAAAATTAAAAAAATAAAATTCAAATGTCCCACAACCATGGCAATTATATAACTATTAGCAATGTTTTGAGTTACACAAAAAGTCTAATTAATTATTTTTATGACATACATAAGCATAAAATAAATCTTGGAAGGAAATATGCCAAAATGTGAATTGAGGCTATCATTAGTTGGTAGATTAGTGTGACTTCCATTTTATAAAAATATTTTTCTATTTTTTTAATGTTTTCATAACAATGAGAGGTAGGTTTAGTATAAAATAAGGAATTGTAGGCCTCAAGAGAAATAACTGTCAGGGAGGCAACTTTGGGGCCCTGTAAACAGAATTACACTTCATGAGCTGGCCCATTCACAGCCTACCCTTAAGAATGGCATTTAATGGAATTGTGCCAACAGACACAGCACCTTCAGCGGAGGCCCCAGTAACAAAAAGAGCTCTAGCCAGAGGCTACTGCTACCTTGGCCCCTGGGCTCTCATTTTTCAACCCACAGAAACAATAATAGAATAAGTTTCTCGTCTGCTGAGTTCCTACTATGTGCTAAGCACTTTACCTGCTTAATCTCGTTTAAGCCACCCAAGGCCTCTCAAGGAAGGTATGATCAATAGATATTACCATTTTAGAGATCAAAGAACTGAGGCTTGGAGAGAAAATAACTGGCTGAAGCTCTCACATCTCATTTGTGTGTTTCCTTGCCTCTCCCTTTTTTCTCTTCTTCCCATTTCATTTAATCCAGCTCATTGATTTCTGAGCTGAAGACCACAAATCCAGGTTCTTATCTCTCTGAAAAACTTTTCTTTCTCTCTTTTCTTTCTCAAAGTTAATATACCAGGCCACCTAGAGGCAGGCTTTCCTGAGAGCACTTCCCCCTTCCTTTTCCTGCTGGCTTTTAACTTTGGCCCCTGGGGCCACAGCCAGCTTTCTCACTTGGTAGCAGTGGCCTCTTGTGACTTTTTCTCCAAGATCACCCAGGTCAGTATGTGTGGTCACTCTCAGCTCCCTGAGCAAGCCAGCAGCCAGGAGGGCAGAGCATAGTTCTCTCCCTCCAGCTCCTTTCCCGTGGTCCTAGGCCCTCGACTCTTCAAGCCCTTTTGCTGGATTCAGCTTCTTCTTGCTCCACCTCTTCCCATCTTTTCTCCCTCTCCTCCAATTCATTTCCTTGGACTCCATTTCTCCTCTGTCCCCTTATCTTTATTATCATTGCCAAAAGCAAATACCAGATTATTGTATTTGAAAGAAGACTTTTTTTTAGCGCAGTGATTGCAAGATTTGTTCATCTCTATACAGCCAGCTAATGAGTGTGACGCCTCACAACAACCTTCTCCTAAGGTGCTGGAGTTAGGGTGGTGGGTGGGAAGGTGAGGACCACAGTGTAGACTGAAAATCCACACTAGGGATGGAGGCTGAGAGGAGGTTTCAGGTGCAGATGACCAGAACGCTCCCTGCTGGAAAGCACTGCAAGAGGACTTTGGAAAGCAGAAGGTTGCCAGGGCCAGTAGTTGTCTCCTGTGCATTCATCTCCTAGGCTGAAGCTCCTGAGGGGCTCACACCAGTTATCTTGCTGCCCCAGAGAGATCGGAGATGGCGGTTTTCCCAAACTGCGGCTTCCCCAGATGTCTGCTCACCCTCATTCTCCTCCAGCTGCCCCAGCTGGATTCAGGTAGGTCTCTCTCTCTCTCTGGCCTGCATAATGGAAACATCTCTATAAATGTGAAATAAACAATCTCACTGGGCTTTCCCTGGAGGCCTCCACTGGATCCAGACAAACTCAGCTGTCAAAGGAGTGAGAGCGCGCGGGGCGCTGCGCTTTGGCGGGAACCTGGTCGGTGTTTGTCCGCAGCTCCCACCTGCACCTCCAGTCTGACCCCGCTCGTTTTTCGGCAGTTCCCTTTGACGTGATTGGACCCCCGGAGCCCATCCTGGCCGTCGTGGGTGAGGACGCCGAGCTGCCCTGTCGCCTGTCCCCGAACGCGAGCGCCGAGTCCCTGGAGGTGCGCTGGTTCCGGAGGAAGGTCTCGCCGGCCGTGCTGGTGCACAGGGACGGGCGCGAGCAGGAGGCCGAGCAGATGCCCGAGTACCGCGGGCGCGCCACGCTGGTCCGGGACGGCATCGCCGAGGGGCGCGTGGCCTTGCGGATCCGCAGCGTCAGGGTCTCCGACGCCGGGGAGTACACGTGCTTTTTCAGGGAGGATGGAAGCTACGAAGAAGCCCTGGTGCGTCTGAAGGTGGCTGGTGAGTAGGCGGGTTGCGACTTCCTCCGGCGACTCCCCTGCTGTGTGTGCTTTCGTGTGGATCAGTTACTTTGGAAACCATCAGATTCATTCTCAAAACCTCTTTTAGGTTGGTGTCGCCGGGGAGGGACAACTATCTGGGCCGGAGGCGCGGTGGGGAAAAGAATTTACCAAGATAGATAAAGAAAGGCAGATTTACTTTTAAAAGTATGAAAATACTTCCCGAAGAGGCAAAGGGCGGGGTCAGCAAAAGAGAAGCTGACTGCCAGAAAATAAAGGCTGGCTGGAGAATGTTTGGAACGGTTTTATGCTGTCCGCTGAGAGGACTTTGCAGTAGCTGTAAGGCAAAGGTTGCCGTGAGCTAACTTGCAGGTGTTTGGTGATGGCTGGACACAGGAAGGAAGACTGTGAGTTATTTGCACAGAAGGACTGTGTCCTCGACCACGAAGAAAAAGGACGACTTGTAGCTTATCCAGGTCACCTCTTTGCTTTCTTCTGATTAGGACTCCACAGCTAGAAGGCACTGAGGGGCCCATGGTGGGAGATCAGTGGGAAAGGGTTTTGAGTGGAACATGGAGAGAGCAGTGCAATGTCTTTATTGCAGAACTTTATTTCAATTATCTCCAGCCCCTTTTCTACAATAGGGTAAGCATTTCCCCATGAAATAACTTAATACATGGAAAAGCTATATAACATGCTTTTATACCCGTACGCCATAATTTACTTCATCAAGTCCCAGAATTGTACATTTAAATTGTGAGTACTTTTCTTTTTTCTTTCTTTCTTTTTTGAGATGAAGTTTGGTTCTTGTTCAAAACAAAAAATAAAGGTGGGGTGTGGTCGCTCACACGTGTAATCCTAGCATTTTGGGGTGGATCACTTGAGATCAGGATAATCAAGACTGGCCAACATGGCAAAACCCCATCTCTATTAAAATATTAGCTGGGTCATGCCTGTAATTCCAACTACTCGGGGAAAATCACTTGAACCTGGGAAGCAGAGGTTGCAGTGAGCTGAGATTGTGCCACTGCACTCCAGCCTGGGCAACAGAGTGAGACTCGTCTCAAAAAAGAAGAAGAATAAAATAAAATTCGACAACACAGGAGAAATGACCTTGCCAATTTTAAAAACATTATAGAGGCTGAGTGCAGTGGCTCAAACCTGTAACCCCAATACTTTGGGAGGCCAAGGCGGATGGATCACGAGGTCAGGAGATCGAGACCATCTTGGCCAACATGGTGAAATCCCGTCTCCAGTAAAAATACAAAAATTAGCTGAGTGTGGTGGCACGTTCCTGTAGTCCCAACCACTCGGGAGACTGAGGCAGGATAATCACTTGAATCTGGGAGGCTGAGGTTGCAGTGAGCTGAGATCGCACCACCGCACTCCCGCCTGGCAACAGAATAAGACTCGGTCTCAAGATAAAAACGCATTATAGACTTATTAGATACTATACTGTGCCTTAAACTGATCTAAAACATATAATATACAAATTGCCTTTCATATATACATATATATATCATATATACATATTTTATATAATATCTATATTCATAGGAATATATTCAGGTAAATGTAAAATTTGAAAGATGCTTGGATGAAATGTGGGTCCCTGCTTCACAATAGGGTCCCCCCGGTTGCAGCATCATGTATAATTCAAATTTCGACATTTTCTCTTTAGGGGAGAAGTATCTTAAAGGTAAAAACCTAGAGATTTGATGACATAGAATTTGTCACCTTTTATGAGTGACAGACACCACTGAGAATCTGCTGAAAGTGGCAACTCCTTCCATGAAAATAATATACATTCTTATATATACACACATTCTTGGAATATGGATTTCAACCTGTGGTTATGGAAATGTCTTTAAGAACTCCTCTAGTCAGCTCAGTGTTTTTCTGTACCATGTGGAATTAGAGAAAAAAGTAGGCTGAACACACAGGAAAAGCAATATGTTTACTTACAATAGGTCACAATTTTGTGAAAAAAGATGAAGTTGAGACCACTTAAGAGAATTTCTGAATCACCAATTTAAGCTTAAGGAAGCTTAAATTGTCAACTATAATCAGGGCAAAGAACTTCCAATCCTCCTACTCAAGGATTATCCTCTGTTCGTCCTTAAATACCCAGTCCTCGTTCTCCTCCTCCTCACCAAAGCTTTCTCATAATGCTTTCAACCACAGAGCTACTGGCCAGCTCTGGGACTCTCAGCCGAGACCACAAACCTGCCTTTGAGTTATTGGTCTTAGTGTTCTTGCTGGCTGGACAAGCACCCCCATGTCTGCCCACCAAACTGCTTCAAACATTTCAAAGGCTTGATCCCAATAAGGCATCCCTTTCTGATAAGGTATATGAAATTCCTTTTATTGGAACTTCAATTTCCTTTTAAAAAAATTTTTTTTAGAAACAGCATCTCACTGTGTCACCCAGGCTGGAGTACAGTGTTGCCATCACAGGTCATTGCATCCTTGAACTGCTGAACTCAAGCAGTCCTCCCGCCTCAGCCTTCCAGGTAGCTAGGAATACAGGCATGAACCACCACGCCCAAAGAGTTGGGGTCTCGTTATGTTGCCCAGGCTGGTCTGAATCTTCCTGGACTCAAGCAATCCTGCCTTGGCCTCCCAAAGTGCTGACACTGCAGGCATAAACCACTGTGTCTGGTCCTCAGTTTCCTTGTGTATTGAAATATGGAGATGAGTTCCTCCCACTACCAGTCCACTTGTGCCTTTCTCTCTCTCTCTTTCTCAGACTGTGTATCTCTACAGTTATAAGACTCCCAAAAGGGGTTCACTAATACATTAAGTTTAGATTCTTTCTCCATAGCTCTGGGCTCTGATCCTCACATCACTATGCAAGTTCAAGAGAATGGAGAAACTCAGCTGGAGTGCACCTCGGTGGGATGGTACCCAGAGCCCCAGGTGCAGTGGAGAACTTCCAAGGGAGAGAAGTTTCCATCTACATCAGAGTCCAGGAATCCTGATGAAGAAGGTTTGTTCACTGTGGCTGCTTCAGTGATCATCAGAGACACGTCTGTGAAGAACGTGTCCTGCTACATCCAGAATCTCCTTCTTGGCCGCGAGAAGGAAGTAGAGATATCCATACCAGGTTAGTGGAACCAAGGCTGAACTACTATGTTGACACAGCTTCAGAGCCTCACCACCTGGGACACCTGCCCAGATGTGACCTCATGTCAGAGTTGTCTACTTTCCCCACCTAAGATCTTGTCCACTGACTTGAGGGAGCCCCACCAACTTTATTAGAAATTCTTAGGCCGGGCATGGCAGCTCATGCCTGTAATCCCAGCACTTGGGAGGCCAAGGTAGGCAGATCATGAGGTCAGGAGTTTGAGACCAGCCTGACCAACATGGTGAAATCCCGTCTCTACTAAAAATACAAAAATTAGCCAGGCGTGGTAGTGGGCGCCTGTAATCCCAGCTACTTGGAAGGCTGAGGCGGGAGAATTGCTTGAACCTGAGAGGTGGAGGTTGCAGTGAGCCAAGATGAAACCACTGCACTCTAGCTTGGGCGACAGAGCGAGACACCGTCTCAGAAAAAAAAAAGGCCAGGTGTGGTGCCTCACGCCTGTAATCCAAGCACTTTGGAGGCCAAGGTGGGCAGATCACCTGAGGTCGGGAGTTCAAAGACCAGCTTGACCAACATGGTGAAACCCAGTCTTTAAAAAAAAAAGTTTTTTAAAAATAAAAATAAATAAAAATTCTGAAGAGAGAAACCTAGCTGGATCTCATATACATTTCAGATTATTTATTTATTTATTTATTTTGAGACAGAGTCTAAGTTGCCCAGGCTGGAGTGCAGTGGCGGAATGATCTCAGCTCATAGCAACTTCCGCTTCTCAGGTTCAAGTGATTCTCCTGCCTCAGCCTCCAGAGTAGCTGGGTCTATAGGTGTACATCACCATGCCCAGCTAATTTTTTGTATTTTTAGCAAAGACGGGGTTTCACCATGTCCCTCAGGCTGGTCTTGAACTTCTGGACCCAAGCAATCTGCCTGCCTCAGCCTCCCAAAGTGCTGGGATTACAGGTGTGAGCCACCAAGCCCAGCCAAATTCCAGATTTTCCATTTTAGGAGATCTAAGTGAGAAGAGAAGCTTTGTCGCTGGAGGCTTTCCAGATCCAGAGCCTTCTCTCCTCAAATAAACAAAAAGACTGAGTTATTTTTCTACTTTAGCCATTTCCACCTATACCCACTTCTCCCTCCCATCCCATGCTAGAGCTCTGTCTAGGTTTCCAGGGTCCTCAGGGTCGCAAGTCCTCTCATTATTCCCTGGATGCTATCTCTGATTTAGGCAGGAAGCTTTCCTTATTCTTTGGTCAGTGAGTCCCACTCTGTTACATGCAGAGGCACATTCCTCCTTCCTTATTTACCTCCTTCATCCTCCTGGCTCCCATTCTGCACTGATAGTTAAGGAGGAATTTCCATAATGACATGAATTGGTCCATTATATTTATTATTTCGCAGGTCCTGTCCCAAAATGACTCTTCATTTCTCTGTTTCTCTGCCATCTCCTGCTCAAAGTCATTTTTTTTTCCTGAAAAGTTTAGAGTGACACTGGAGTGACAATTTTTTGCTCTACGAGGGATGAGAGTGGTCCAGGCCATCACCTCTTCTGCCCTCCTTTGGAATCTGGAGAGAAGCTGGACTTGCTCAGTTTCTCAACTAATGTCCTTGTTGGGGATTTTGTTTTAGCTTCCTCCCTCCCAAGGCTGACTCCCTGGGTAATGGCTGTGGCTGTCATCCTGATGGTTCTAGGACTTCTCACCATTGGGTCCATATTTTTCACCTGGAGACTATACAAGGAAAGATCCAGAGAGAAGAAGAATGAATTCAGCTCTAAAGGTAAATCATAGTATCCACAAGGGCTACATGTCAGGAGTGCTTCAGAGGCAGGCTGGACCCAAGTCCTTTAGGATGACAGGAAGATATTTGAGGCTGGGCTTGGTGGCTCAAGCCAGTAATCCCAGCACTTTGTGAGGCCAAGGCGAGTGGATCACCTGAGGTCAGGAGTTCGAAATCAGCCTGGCAAACATGGCGAAACCCCATCTCTACTAAAAATACAAAAATTAGCAGGGCATAGTGGTGGGTGCCTGTAATCCCAGCTACTTGGGAGGCTGAGCAGGAGAATTGCTTGAACCCGGGAGGTGGAGGTTGCAGTGAACCAAGATTGCACCATTGCACTCTAGCCTGGGTGACAGAGCAAGACTCTGTCTCAGAAAAATAAATAAATAAATAAAAAGATAAAAAAGAAGATACTTGATTCTAGAATTCTGAAAATTGTAAGGAATCATAAGGCTTCTGAAGTCGCAGATGCCCAATATGAAGAAGCACAGAGGGTTGGAGCATAGGCAGCGTCTAATCAAGATATCTGACCTGATGTTCACTCGCTACCCACCTCAGACCCTACTCCCACTTTTACCTCAGTTACCCAGTTCCAATCTCATTATTTATTTATTTGTTTATTTCAGACTGAGTTTCACACTGTCACCCGGCTGGACCGCAGTGGCGCAATCTCGGCTCACCGCAACCTCCGCCTCCCGGGTTCAAGCGATTCTCCTGCCTCAGCCTCCCATGTAGCTGGGATTACAGGCACCCACCACCACGCCCGGCTAATTTTTTTGTATTTTTAATAGAGACGGGGTTTCACTATGTTGGCCAGGCTGGTCTCAGACTCCTAACTTTGTGGTCAGCCCACCTCGGCCTCCCAAAGTGCTGGGATTACAAGCATGAGCCACTGCGCCCAGCTACCAATCTTATTATTAAAGATCTGAAGCCAGGCACAGTGGCTCATGCCTGTAATCCCAGCACTTTGGGAGGCCAAGGTAGATGGATCACATGAGGTCAGGAGTTCGAGACTAGACTGGACACCATGGTGAAACCCTGTCTCTGCTAAAAATTCCAAAAAATTAGCCAGGGTGGTGGTGCGCACCTGTAGTCCATCTACTCAGGAGGCTGAGGCAGGAGAATTGCATGAATCTGGGAGGCAGAGGTTACAGGAGCCAAGATTGCACCACTGCACTCCAGACTGGGCAACAGAGAGAGATTCTATCTCAAAAAAAGAAAAAAAAAAGATCTGATCCCAAGCCAGTTCCAGTATGTAGGAACTTCCTGCATCATTCTTCGAAAACAAAGCAAAACAAAATCCTTGTTCTTGATTTATTGGCGATGTTTCAATATTAATTAAACAGGTCCTCCTTTGTGTGTTTCCCACACAAGTTTTGTCCCCTCCTCTATGTCCACTATGGAAAACCACTGAGACATTTTTGTTTGTTTTCCAGAGAAACTCCTGGAAGAACTCAGTAAGTTCTGTCTTCTTGTCGTTATTTCACCCACCGAGTTTTCTCTCTCGTTATATAACCTGTCAATGACTATCTTTCTCTTTTGTTGCAGAATGGAAAAAGGCTACATTGCATGCAGGTCAGTGGCTCTGAACTTCTGGGGCTCTATCCCCTAAGAATTCAAAGTGCTATGATACTTGCCAATGAAAACACTAACACAGTTCAGTGATGAAGACAGGAAGGGAAACGGTGATGACAAATGGCCTCAACAGTTTCCGTGAGTCACGTAGAGAACTCTCAGAAGATGGCCAGTAGACAGTCCCCTTCTGGCAGGGTCCCATTAGGCTCTAGGCACAATCAGCCCTTACATCACCCTCTGGCCGCTGGTAAGGGGGCATCCTGTGGTGAGTGGAGACTCGTGAGCAGACCAAATAGCCCCCCACCTCCAGGAGACCTGTCAACTCCTACAACAGTGCTCTGTTTCTTGGGAAAGGAAAGATAATCCCGTAATCTGTAACGTTCGGTGACGTCTGACCTGCTGTTTCTCTCTCTCCAGTTGATGTGACTCTGGACCCAGACACAGCCCATCCCCACCTCTTTATTTATGGGGATTCAAAATCTGTTCTACTGGAAGACTCACATCAGAAACTGCCTGAGAAACCAGAGAGATTTGACTCCTGGCCCTGTGTGTTGGGTCGTGAGGCCTTCACCTCGGGAAGGCATTACTGGGAGGTGGAGGTGGGAGACAGGACTGACTGGGCCATCGGTGTGTGCAGGGAGAACGTGATGAAGAAAGGGTTCGACCCCATGACTCCTGAGAATGGGTTCTGGGCAGTGGAGTTGTATGGAAATGGGTACTGGGCCCTCACCCCTCTCCGGACCTCTCTGCCTCTGGCAGGGCATCCCCGCCGGGTTGGGATTTTCCTGGACTATGAATCAGGAGACATCTCCTTCTACAGTATGAATGATGGCTCTCATATCTACACTTTCTCCAGCGTCTCTTTCTCTGGCCCGCTCCGGCCCTTCTTTTGCCTGTGGTCCTGTGGTAAAAAGCCCCTGACCATCTGCCCAGTTGCCGATGGGCCTGAAGGGGTCACAGTCATTGCTAATGCCCCGGACCTTTCTAAGGAGATCCCGTTGTCCCCCATGGGGGAGGACTCTGCCTCCGGGTATGCAGACACTCTCCATTCTAAGCTCATCTCTACCCAGCCCAGCCAAGGGCCATCTTAAAAAAAATCCCAGCTCATCTGTTTTCCTTTGCTCTAACCCCTCTCCTCCGGAGCCTTCTGAAGCTTCACCTGCCAGCTTCACCCAGCCTGTTTCTTCCTGTTGGGTGGTGAGTAATTAGTCCTGTGAAGGTTGCCTTGCTGCTGCTAGAGAGAATGAGGATTGCACCTTCCTAATCTGTTTCTGTACTAATATTTGGGGGATGGAGGGGTGACTCAAAGTGCTTCTATTGTTCTCCTCATCCCTTAAGGCTAGAACCTATAGTACACTACTTGGAGCAAACTCAAAAGGACAGCTTAGGGATCGAGATGGGGTCAGGTTAGCCTGGGGTTGTGGTTGAAATGTCTTGGTATCCCGGATAAGGATATGTGGAAAAACAGGCTTTAGGCAAGTGGAAAACTCAAAATGTGCAGCGGAAAGACAGTCTCAGGCTGAAGTCCCATAAAGGACCTTGAAGGAAGCATGATGGTGCAGGGAAGCGACGTACATGATGAACACCCACCTATGGCGTTTTTACAGCCTATAGCTCACATTTTCTAAGCCATATCCTATGCGATAGAGAAGACTGGCCCCACTTCTATGGGTGCTAAGCTGTGGAAAAGGGGGAGCAGAGAGGAAATGAGATGAGCAGGGATGGAGGGTCAGGCAGAAAGTGACAGAGGAATTTTTGACAAAACTCAAAAGCTGTTTGCACAGCTGTCCCTTGTGCCCTGTTCCTTTCTGTGCACCCTCCTGTTGCTCCCTTGCCTGGAGGTCATTCCACCCTCAGTTTGTTGACTCAACAAGTTTCCAGTTGCCCTCTTCTTTTTGATATAGATCTCTCCATTTCAAAGGCATTCCTAGGAATCATCCTTTAGTGATATCACCACTTGATCAGCCACCATCTCAACCTTATGCCACCTCAGGCTTCATCCCAATGCCCGATCCCCTTACACACACCTTTGGGTAGCTTCAACTGCCTCCATTTCCACACTGTGCCACCTTTCACCCCATCCGGCTTTCCTACATGCTGCCTCTCCTCGGGGTCCCCTGAATGCTACATCATTGTGATCAGCACGGCTGGACCGATTGCACCTCTGTATCTGCCCTGAGCACGTTCCTGTATACATGTGGCTTGTCTTGCCAGTGCTAGGCTCACACCTTCCGTTTCCATCGTATTCTCCAGTCTGCAGGGTAGATATTGCTCATGGTCTTTAGCTAATAAATAAGTCTGTCTGATTGCTGAAAGCAGCGTTTGCACCTTTCTTTTTTTTATCCCAACCGAAACAAAATAAAACACAGGGAAAGAAACTGGCATGGGAATGCAGCTGTCCAAAGCTTTTGCCATGGAATGTGGTCTGAGACCCATCTCTAGGCCTGACAGCAGTGGGCTCACCAGGGCAGGTTCACATGATGCCTCATAAGGGACCAGCTGCTTACCGAAAGGCTACAGTGCCCATGGCCACCTACCCTGTGCTCTTGTTTGGGCAGTGACTCCATTTCTACTACTATAAAGGTAACCCGGCCGATGGTGTAGGTAAGTGAAGCCACCTCTTTAAATTAACAGTACTTTTCCAAGAGGAGAAAATATTTGGGACATCTTTAATGGTAATGCCTTATAATTAAAAGAAAAAATGGGGTGGGTGATCTTTGGAAATCATTTGATATGGTTTGGATCTGTGTCCCCGCCCAAATCCCATCTTCAGTTGTAAACCCTAATGTTGGAGGTGTGGCCTGGTGGGAGGTAATTACATAATAGGGGCAGTTTCTCATGAATGGTTTACAATCATCCCCTCAGTGCTATTTTTTTAGTTTTTTGGAGATGGAATCTCGCTCTGTCACCCAGGCTGGAGTGCAGCGAGTGGTGCGATCTCGGTTCCCTGCAACTCCCACCTCCCAGGTTCAAGCAATTCTCCTCCTTCATCCTCCTGAGTAGCTGGGACTACAGGCATGAGCCACCATGCCAGGCAAATTTTTTTGGTATTTTTAGTCGAGACAGGGTTTCACCTTGTTAGCCAGGCTGGTCTTGAACTCCTAAGGTCAGGTGATCTGCCTCCCTCGGCCTCCCAAAGTGTTGGGATTATAGGTGTGAGGCACCGTGCCCAGCCAGTGCTATTTTTGTTATAGTGAATGAGTGAGTAATTATGAGATCTGATTGTTTAAAAGTGTTTAGCACATCACTCCCCTGCTGTCTTCCTTCCACCATGGCATGTAAGACGTGCCTGCCTATTTTTCTCATAATTCAGCTAAAAACTAATTTTTCTACCTACCTGCAACCCTGACAGAGAATTATGAAAAATGGAGAACTAATCACTCTCTCTTAGGTAAAAATTCTGAACACCAAACAGGTCTCTTATCATCACATTTACTATAATTTCAGCAAAACGTGAACCACAATATACTGCATTACCCACTTTTTGTCATTGGTCCTCTCAGGCCCCACATCCATTTATGTTTTCATTCTGGTTTTAGTGTCTTCCTACTGACTTAGGGTTTAATACTTATGTAACAATATCTATATAATTACATTTCCATAGGTGTATGACAAGATTATTTAAAAATAAACCTGTGGCCATCATGGTGGCTCATGCCTGTAATCCCAGCACTTTGGGAGGCCAAGGCAGGTGGATTACCTGAGGTCAAGTTTGAAAACAGCCTGACCAACATGGTGAAACCCCCTCTCTACTAAAAATACAAAAGTAGGCAGGCATGCTGGTGCGTACCTGTGATCCCAGCTACTTGGAGCCTGAAGCAGGAGAATTGCTTGAACCCAGGAGGCAGAGGTTGCAGTGAGCCGAGATGTTGCTATTGCACTCCAGCCTGGGCAACAAGAGTGAAACTCTGTCTCAAAATAAAATAAAATAAACCTGCAAACAGGCTTCTAAATCAGGAGATCATAGCGGTTTCACTCTGGCAAGGAGCTAAAAGAAAAACATAATGAAACTTTAGGGTGAGAAGTGACTGCTGACATTTACTCCTGTCCCCTCCTTTCAGAGATGAGGAAACTGAAGTAAAGATACATAATGTGATTAAAGGCATTAAAGGCATTGGTTAAAGGCACATGGAATGTGGGCAAGTCGGTATCCAAGGGCAGGTGTCCTTGCCGTAGCTTTTCAAGATGTCATCCACTGAGCAAATTGTAATTGGGTAGGAGGAGAGATTAAGTAACTGGGTAGGAGGAGAGATTAATCTAGGGGGCTGGAGCTTCAGAAAACTCTTTAGAGGTATCACCAAGGTAGAATCCATTGGCTCAAGAGACTTTTAGGCATAGGGAAGGACAGAAGAAGAAAAAAGCAATTTAGCATGCTACCTTCCACTAAACCAAAGCATTGCACCTGGAGAATCAGCCAAAAATAACTTCTTCCTCCATCATTTAATGGATCTCCAGTACCCAATGTCCTCCTTTCCTTGACCGCTCCTCAAACACTACCTAGTCCACACTGCTCATCCCACACTCTGCTCCTGGGAGGGGAATATTATTTATCCCTGCTTCTAAACCGTTTATTTGTATCCAAATTGTACTTTAAGAAACTAGACAAGAAAATGCAGTTCACAGTTCTTTAACAAATACTTAAAGGAGCTCTTGGATAGCTACATGAGTACTTCTTTCCTTGTTTACCACTGCCTGAGCCATCATCATTTCTTACCTGGATTTTTGATATAGCATCTCCTTCAACCCTTGCCTCTGTGGTCAGCTACCCACAATGACCAGAGGATTGTTTTGTTGTGTTGTGTTGTGTTTTGAAATAGAGTCTAACAGCCGGGCGTGGTGGCTCACTCCTGTAATCCCAGTACTTTGGGAGGCCAAGGCGGGCAGATCACGAGGTCAAGAGATGGAGACCATCCTGGCCAACATGGTGAAACCCTGTCTCTACTAAAAATACAAAAATTAGCTCAGTTTATAGGATTGCACCACTGCGCTCCAGGCTGGCGACAGAATGAGACTCCGTCTCAAAAACAAGTAAATAAAAAGAAAAAGAAATAGAGGCTCACTCTGTCGCCCAGGCTGGAGTGCAGTGGTGGGATCTTGTCTCACTGCAACCTCCGCCTCCACCTCCTGGGCTTAAGCCTCCCGCCTCAGTCTCCTGAGTAGCTGGGACCACAGGTGGCCAATTTTTTTTTTTTTTTTTTTTTTCCGGTGGCAGCGCCTTCCTATGTTGCACAGGATGGTTTCGAACTCCTGCGCTCAAGTGATCTGCCCTTCTAGGGCTTCCAAAGCGTCCAACGTGCTGGGATTATATGTGTGAGCCGCCAGACTCTGCCAGAGTATTGTTTTTAAAGATAAATCAGGCCGGGCGCGGTGGCTCACACCTGTAACCCCAGCACTTTGGGAGGCCGAGGCGGGCGGATCACGAGGTCAAGAGATTGAGACCATCCTGGGCAACATGGTGAAACCGCGTCTCTACTGAAAAATACAAAAATTAGCTGGGCGTGGTGGCGCGCGCCTGTAGTCCCAGCTACTGGGGAGGCTGAGGCCGGAGAACTGCTTGAACCCGGGAGGCGGAGGTCGCAGTGAGCCGAGATCACGCCACTGCACTCCAGCCTGGTGCCTGGTGATGGAGTGAGACTCTGTCTCAAAAAAATATATAAATACATCAATAAAAATAAAGCAGGACGGTGGCCATGGAAGTTGGAATCCGCTAAGGAGTTAACAACTCACCTGCCGAAAAAATAAAAAATAAATAGGGCAAATCAGATTATGTTATTAAAATTCTCCATGACTTCCCAATGCAGTCAGGATGAAATTCAGGCCCTACTGACACCATCTGGTCCTTGGCTATCTCTGCAATCTCGTCTTTCATTCTCTCATTCTTCCTCTGCAGACACAGGCTTTTGCTGCTCCTTTATTCTCTCCCCAGGTCCCTCGCCCTTGCTGTGCCCTCTGCGTGTCCCCTGAATATGTGTTTGTAACACCCCTCATTTCATTCAGCTTTCTGCTCAAATGATGTCTCTACACCCCGTCTGTAAAATAGCACCCCAATTGCAACCCCACTTTTCTACTTTCTGACCCTTCACCCTGCACTCCTTTTCTTTTGGGAAAACTGCACAATTTAGTAGAAACGGGGTTTCACCTGGGAGCGCCTCGGGGTTCACACGGGAGACGCCGCTCTGTGGCCCCGGCTACCCGGTCCTGTGCAGAGCTTCAGCCCCGGGTCGCCGTCCGAGGCAGTTCGCCGAGCCGAGGTTTAGCTTTTAACCTGGGAATGCCTGTATCTTGAGAAAAAGAGAAACAAGCCGGTTGGGGTAGGCGGGAAACTAGCAGCGTTCAGGTATAGAGAGAAGTAAGCTTGGAGCAAAAGTAATTTCGAGCTGGTCAGGATGGCCGAGCGGTCTAAGGCGCTGCGTTCAGGTCGCAGTCTCCCCTGGAGGCGTGGGTTCGAATCCCACTCCTGACAGTTGGCTTTCTTTTCCAACTCACAAATCGAGTGCTACACTACGTTTTCCTACCTGCTCTTTGTAGCATGTCCTTTCTTTTTTTTTAAAAAAAATAAATTTTCAGAGTTCTGGAATGAAAGCACTCTGTTTTCATTAGCCACTCCAAGGACAGCAAAAAGTTCTCTGCACTCAGAAAATAATTTCAGAACCTACCGGTGTTTTGAAATCTCATCTCCTTTCTCTGTTTCTCCTCTGTCTCCAGTTCTTTCCCTCTCCCTCCTTCACATGCAGAGTTAAATGAAGGTTATTCTTCAGTTCACTATCATTAGTGCAGGGCTCCTCTTTATTTATAGATTTCCTTCTAATTCCCTTTCCTCAGTCTCACTCCCCACCTCATCCTGACTCCCAATAAGAAATCACTGGAAAGGCATCCGTTTCTTCCTATCTGCTTTTGTAGAACAGGTATCATTGGTTTGGGTGAATGCGTTTTTAATTTACATAAGTGGCACTGTGTCATCGATCTCATTCTTATTCCATTGGCACCGCAGTTTTGAGCTATGTTGCTGTATGCACATCTAAACCACATCTAAACCAATTGTTTTAATTGCTGCATAGAGGTCTGCAATGTGAAGTCACCTACTTGCCCATGGATGGTTCTCAGACTGGGTTCAATGCTTTGCCACTACAAATTAGGCTTCCATCAGTGAACATCTTCCCACACTTTCCATTATGAAGCTGTGTAAGATTTTCCTTGAGATACAGCAGGAGCATATTGCAGGTCATGAGATCTGACAATCTACTAATTTTGCAGTACAGAACAAGACCTGGGACCAAGGGAGCGTGATTCAGACAAACCGAAGTGCATGTTTAACGACATCTCCAGAATATTCCTCAAATTCAAGTTTCCTGGTGTCTGACCTGATCATCTTGAGCATTAATAGCTATTGCTACAAACATGAATAGGCAACGTTTCTATTTTGAGCTCATAATTTACTGCAAAGCCCCAATTAATCAGAAATCTCAGATGACTGGAATTTTCTCCTCATCATTCCTTTTTAAAAAAGAAATTCAATCCAATTACTAAGTTACCAAAGCAGAATATAGAGTGAATCTGTTTTATGATCATTGATATTCAAAATTTTCCTGCTCTCTTTCTCTCTCAAAACTCTCAAAATTCACAAAAAGATTCATGGATGCACTGAAAGGAAAATGAATTGATGTGTGTTAGGAAGATCATCATTAGCAAGGCTAGAAAATCACAAAGTTTCCCCTTATTGCCCATATATTCACTCCACATATTCACTTCATTTCTGCCTACCCTTGACATTCTGATCAAACATGGCTTTGAATTCCTCCTTCAGAGGTGGCAACTCAAGATAAAGGAGGAAATGGCAAATAGATGCACCCCTAGGGTAGTAGAAAAAACACTTAGAGGTGCTTCGAAGGCCAGGAGATTGGTTGAATTCAATTCAGGCCCTTCTGTTTAAAACGGAGGGAAGAATTACACCTTTCCTCATAGCTATGCAGTAAGGATTACATGAGTTGGAATACATAAAAAGCTTAGAAGAGTTTCTGGCAAATAATAAATGCCTAATACATTGTATTTTTTTTTTTTCATAATTGAGTACCTGCTTGTATTAGTCAGGGTCCTTCGGAAATACCAAACTGATAGTCTATCTAGCTATCTATGTATCTATCTGTCTCTCTATCTATGTCTGCCTATTGAAAGACAGTAATTTACCATAAGGAATTGGCTCACATAGTTATGGTAGCTGAGAAGTCCCGCAATCTGCCGTCTGCTAGCTGGAGCCCCCAAAAAGCATGTGGTATAATTTAGTACAGTTCTGAAGGCCTGAAAGCCCTGGGAGTCCGCAATGTAAATCCCAGTCCAACAGCAGGAGTGAAAAAATGAGACGACAGGAGGGGAGAAGAGGTGAACTCCTCCTTCCTCAACCTTTGTTCTATTCGGGCCTCAGCGAGTGGGAGGATCCTCGACCGTACCGACCACACCAGGGAGGCGATCTACTTTACTGAGTCCCTGATTCGAACGATAATCTCATCTGGAAACAGCCTGAGATGAGGTCTCGCTCTGTCACCGAGGCTGGAGTGCAGCAGTGCCACCCGGGCTCACTGCAGTCTCCATCCTCTGGGTTCAAGGATTCCTCCCACCTCAGTCTCGTGAGTAGCTGGGACTACAGGTGCGTACCACCACACCTGGCTAATTTTTAATTTTTTAAAAAATTCTCTTCCTTGCCTTTAGTTACACACTGTTCCCTTTGCCCAGAGCATCTGTTCCGCTCCTTCCCCACGTCTACCCTCTGGCCTTGATAAGTTCTTCATCTCCTTCGTGGCTCAGTTGGGGTGTCGCTTCTTCCATGAAGTCTTCCTTCCACCTTCACCCAATCAAGATTTTTGTTTGTTTATTTTCTGTTTTGTTTTGTTTTTTTCAGCCTCAACCTCCTGGGCTCAAGAGATCCTTCCACCTCAGCCTCCCGAGAAGCCAGGGCTACAGGTACATACCGCCATGCCAGACTAATTTCCTTTATTTTATGTAGAGACCGGGTCTTGCTATGGACTATGTTGCCCAAGCTGGTGTTGCAGTACTGGCTTCAAGGGATCCTCCCACTTTGGCATTTCACAGTGCTGAGATTACGAAGGTGGTCTCCCTGCACCCAGCCCCACACAGACAGGTGTGCTTCCAAATGTAGCTGCAGGCCTGCGCAGTGGCCATGTCTGTAATCCCAACACTTTGGAAGACCTAGGCCAGAGTATGGCTGGACACCAGGAGTTCAAGAACAGCCTGGACAATATGATGAAACCCTGTCTCTACAAACAGAACACAAAAATCACCTGGACATGGTGGCACACACTGGTAGGCCTCGCTACTCAGGAGGCGGAGGGAGGAGGATTGCTTGAGCCGGGAGTTCAAGACTGCGGAGAGTTAGGATTGTGCTACTGCGCCCCAGCCTGGGCAACTGAGCCAGACCCTGTCCCTAAAAACATAAATAAATAAAACCAAAATTAATAAATAAGCAAATGTGGGGCCTAGTGAGGTGGCTCACATCTGTAATCCCAGCACTTTGGGAGGCTGAGGCAGGCAGATCACTTGAGGTCAGAAGTTTGAGTCCAGCCTGGCCAACATGGTGAAACCCTGTCTACTAAAAGTACAAATATTAGCTGAGCATGGTGGGCAGCTGTCATCCAGCTAATTGGGAGGCTGAGGCAGGAGAATTGCTTTAACCCAGGAGGCGGAGGCTACAGTGAGCTGAGGTTTCACCATTGCACTCCAGCCTGGGCAACAGGGTGAGCCTCCATCTCTAGATAAATAAACAAGCAAGCAAATGTGGCTCTAAGCACGCTGTACTCCCAATGGTATCATATCTCACTATAACTGCCATTAAATTGTCTTCCCTCCCATCAGCCTCTTCCCCTATGTGTGATTAGCATGGTAACTGCCACATAAAAAGAGGCCATTGACAAATAGCCACTGACTAGACAAACAAGCATCTGATCGCAAACCATTTTCACTTTTACACGTACATTATTTTCATGATTTGTCCATATATGGAAAGCTAGGAAGACACAGCCTTTTGGGAAAGATGATAAGACTTGTCACCTGGAATATTCTATAGCTTCAGTAGCCAATATCACTACCACCACCTTAGCAGCACAGGCCATGCAATCCCTTGAGGGCCCCTTGGCTAGAAGCATCCGATGAAGGTATTTCTGAAGCGGATGGATCGGGAGAGTGGCAGTGAGGCGGGTTTGGTAAGGGGATGAGGCAGGGGTTTAGTGTTGACCTCTGCACCAGTGACCCAGCCTGGCTCAGCGTTTGAAGGAAGTTTGTATCCGGGACTAGAGAAAAAGAGCAGAAGAGGGAAGGCTCTAGTGAAAAACAAAAGGATCTGCCTTGCCATCACCGCCTGATTTCATCAGGAAAAGTGGGGAATTCAGCTGCAGACTCGGAGTAGAAAATCTCCAGCCAAGCAGAGTTGTTTCTGAGCCGTTCCTCCAAGTGTTGGGACATTTTGTCTCCAGAGCTAGAACGGGAAATTATATTTCAAACCTTGATGATCTACATAAAAGAATATGCTCTGAAGGCAAAGGCCAGGGAAGTGGAACTTTCTGTGCCAGGTGGGCTGTGTCTCGGGAGATGGGTGACAGGGTGGGTAATAGTTACAGTGAACTTACATTTCCTTGGTCTTGTGTTTTTGTTTTGGTTTGGTTTTGAGACAGTCTCGCTCTGTCACCCAGGCTGTCGTGCAGTGGCACGATCTCGGCTCACGGCATTCTCTGCCCCGCAGATCAAGTGACTGTCGTGCCTCAGCCTCCTGAGTAGCTGGGACTACAGGCCCACGCCACCACGCCCGGCCAATTTTTTGTATTTTAGTGGAGATGGGGTTTCACCATGTTGGCCAGGATGGTCTCGATCTGCCGGCCTCGTGATCCGCCCACCTCAGCCCCCCCAAAGGGCTGGGAATATAGGCGTGAGCCACCGTGCCCGGCAAGTCTGTCAGCCTCCTGAGCACGCTGCCACGCCCGGCTGTATTTTTAGTAGAGACGGGGTTTCACTGTCTTCCCCAGGCTGGTCTCTAACTCCCGAGCTCAGGCAGTCCTCCCTCCTCGGCCTCCCAAAGTGCGAGCATTACAGGCACGAGCCACGGCACCCGGCCTGGTCTTGTGTTTCTACGTGGAGAACTTCTGCTTGGAGTAAAACTGACTTCTTTCCTACTTCTCAATTTCTCTTTCTCCCTCTTGGAGTGTTTGGGAGAAGGCATCTCAACCCTTCCTGGACTTCAAGTCTTCCTGTTCTAGTGGGCCCCTATAAGCAAATGGAGTCTTCTCTGAACAGCTTCTTTTCTCAAGTCTCGCTGACACACATTTGTTGTTGCTTTGATTTGCTCCTTTCCAAACAATTTTGTGCACAATGCAATCTTTTCAAATGGCGAACCACAGCTTGTTTTATGTGGCCAAATCTTACTGTCTGCTATGAATTCTCAGAGATGCTACAGCCTTCTCAGCCCCAGATTTATCAATTATTCCAAAGACTGACCTTCCAAAAACATTACTTGCAGATTGTGACAATGACTCTGTTTAGGATTCCCTAGGAAGGAAAATAGAATGATTAGAGATTATGATGTTGCTTGTAGTTTAAATTTGGTGTTTGCTTTCTGCTTTCCCTAGTTCCTTTTGTGCATGTTGTAAAAATATAACATGTGGAAGAAAAAAATGTAAGAAAAACAAGAAATTCAGAATTTCTTTATTCCAAGAAAAAAAAAAAAGAGGGGGGAGCCAAATTTGTCTTCGTCTCTTTTTCGTAAACAAGGAGGTTTTTACATCGGACGCATATAAAACACTTTGAGAAAGTCTCAAGGAGAAAATTATCTTCGAAGTTATACTGTAACGGTTCTGTGGATCCTTTGAAGGTAGGAAAACTACGACAGGCCCCACTGGGATTCGAACCCAGGATCTCCTGTTTACTAGACAGGCGCTTTAACCAGCTAAGCCACGGAGCCACCATGCTTGGCATTCTCCAAATGAGCATGGAAAAGAGATAATCTTTGCTTTTGTTTCGTGTATTTATTTACTTTTCTGTTACTGTGGTTTGAAAGCAGCCAGACACTTCTTCGGACACTGAAGATTAAACTTGGCTTCGCCCCAAAAGACCTAAGTAACCGCTCAGCTGCAGGAAAACGAAATTCTTCGCGCGGGGGTCCGGGGGTATGGGAGAAACGCTGGCGATAGCCTGGCCCCCCGGGGCGCACAGGGGAGTCCTCTGAGAAACTGCCTGAAAAAGCAAGCAGCTCATCCTAACGTGGGTGAAGTATGATCTCGGGCGTCAGGGAGAAGAGGGTCGGAGAGCAGGGAGCCAGCCACATTGACAGAACTCTCCTCCGGGTCGTGTAATGAATGCATTTACACCAGAACACTTCCGGCACCAAGAATTGATCCTAGCAGGAAGCAAGCTGGTTGCTTCTTATTTCATGGCTTTTAAATTAAACTGGAATTAAATTAAAAATCCAGTCATTCCTTAACCCATTTCTTTCCGTTAAAATTGGGCTCGACCTACCTGCTTCTTGCTTATAAGATTAACTAATGGGGTTCCAGAGTTGCTCCTTAAAAACGCAAGATTTAACAACTTAATCTTGGAAAGAGATAAAGAAGTCCCTTTCCCTGTATAGTTACAGAGAGAGAAGCTTTTTTGTCCTAATACTGTCCAAAGGATCTGATTTGATGTGTCAAATTAGCATTATATGTATGTGTATACACACACACACACACACACACACACACACACACACACATACACACACACACAGAGAAAGAGAGAGAAAGAATTTCTATGTTGTCAGGGGGGCTTATGTGTTTCCAACTCATTCTGTTCTCTATTAAAATAAATCTGATCTTGGGAGTATAATTTGAACAAAGGGGTTTAATGAAATTCTGAAGAGTTTACAAATTGTTGGCACAGCTGTGAAAATAACTTCCCAAATGGAACCTGTAATTATGTTTGGCTGTTTTTCTTGAAATCTGTTGTCCTGAATGGACATTGCAGTATTTCTTGGCTGTATCAATATTTGAAGGATTTTGCTGTCACACTCTAAGGCAGACATTGGCATGCACCTTTGCCTATATATGTGATGGGGAGAATGATAAAAGGCCACACCGACTAGAGTTTTCATTTTTATAAAAAGATGCAAGTCTATGAACTCAGCACTTACTTTGAGACTCATGGAATAAGCACTTATTACTTTATTATTATCAGATTAGCCATCATATTATTAGCGTGCTTGGAGCCAATATAACCATCATAAACAGCACGGTCACACCTAATACGGCTTTAACCCAACTGTGGCAGACACCAGACAGCAGAGCCCATAGTATTCGATTTCGGTTTTTCCTTTGGCAGCCGACGAAGTTTGCACAGAATTTCTAGGATGTCAAAGGAGTCGTTTGGCCAGAGATAAGCGTTGGAAGCAAATTGAGACTTCGAGTAGTCATTTACAGAACTTGGATCTTCTACTCAGTTCCCACTGTGATCAGGATGAACCATGGAACCCTCACACTGGCTCCGCTCCACACATCTGAAACTGGAGACCATGCAGGTCGCTGTGTCACAGACTGTTAACAGTAACGTAAAAAAAAATGCGAGAGTGGCAGATGGTGCAGTTTTCCATACGCCTGGGAGTGAAACTGAAAAAAACTGCACTGAAACACAGAGAAGAGTCCACCACTGTGATAGTTTTATGTGTCAACTCAGCGGGGCTAGAGTACCCAGTTATTCAATTAAACACCAATCTGCATGTTGCTGTGAAGTTATTTTGTAAATTTGGCTAACGATCAGTTAATCTAAAATATTCTCCTTTATGTAGATGGGTCTTATCCAATCAGTTAAAAGGCTTTGAGAGAAAAACACAGGCTACCCTAAGGAAGAAGAAATTGTTTGAAGACTTCAGCATCAGCTTCTGCCTGAGAATTTCCAGCCTGCACTGCAACCCTACGGGTTTCAGACTTGACAGTCCTCACCCAAGATCATAGGTCTAGATCTAAATATATATCTAGATTTATATATCTGGACTCTGTTTCTCCAACATATGCTGAAGAAAAGACTGGAAGCTGAAACTCGAACTGTCAGAAAAGACTTAGAGAGATTTCTAAAGCGAAAGCATTTCTTTCTTTCTTTTTTTGAGACAGTCTTGATCTTGTTGCCCAGGCTGGAGTGCAATGGTACGATCTCGCCTCCTGGGTTCAAGTGATTCTCCTGCCTCAGTCCCCCAAGTAGCTGGGATTACAGGCATGCCCCACCATGCCTGGCCAATTTTTGTATTTTTAGTAGAGAGGCGTGCTTCTCCATGTTGGTCAGGTTGGTCTCGAACTCTCGACCTCAGGTGATCCACCTCCCTCGGTTTCCCAAAGTGCTGGGATTACAGGCATGAGCCACCACACGTGGTCGAAGATATTTCTTGTAGTGAATATGGCTAAGAAATTTGAGGCACCCAAAGGAAGTCTTCAAAGCCCGGAAAACACAGATAAATTTTTATAGACAAACACTGAGGAGAGTGAATGTGAACAGAGCCTACAGCCAGCTGGGTTAAAGCCCATTTTGAAGGTGCTAGGTGGGACCTGTGACTTCCAGAGATGCTCTAAAATCTGGCCTCCCCATCCTGGCTATATGATAAGGATAAAACAGAAGCAGGCAGTATCCCAGTTTGCCTCATTTATGTATGTCCAAGCACAGTTGTTCATGTTTCCAAACTCCTCTTCAGTACAGAAATCTACTCTTGCTTCCAATGGGGAGACAGTCATCTGTGAATTGGGATGGGAAAATAAATGTTTATTTTGACTAAGATGTTACTGAAATTTTGTGTTTTCTTCCGTTATAAATGTAGGCAACAACCCAAAGTGGTATTTCAGCCCTCATGAGTATTGCTATTGAAAACAAAAAATATTTCATTGAAATATAGTTGTTAGAAATTTCTTAAAATATCATTTATGCTCATTACTGCTTTGAAATTCCAATATTTTCCGGTGAGCCTCCGATCACAGAAAAGTTAAAAATCAAAACCATAAAAAATAAAAAATTTTTAAAAAATGAAATTCCAATATTTATTAGAACGCAGCCACTGGATATTATCATTTAGTACGTTTATAAAGGATCACAAATATTATGATGTCATGAGTTTTCAAATGTTATGGTGATCTATTTTAATATAATTAGTTTTCTGTTGAAATCTCACATATTTATCTTTTTTTCCTTATATTTAAAAATATTATTCTGAGATGGAGTCCATAATCACCAAGCTGCCATAGGGGTGCATAGCACAAAACCTAATGAGAAGACCGCTATGCTATTATTGTCTAGGGAGGAATCCAAAACTAGGTCTACCTTAATGTTTATGCAGAAAGAGCTGAATATTTTTTGTAAGGGCTGTTGAAACGTTTTGAACTGCAAACAAATATTTTCTAATCTCACCGTGTATATGCTCACATCAGGCAGTTGTACTCCTGTTTAGCAGGCCTCAACTTATTTAAAACGCCCACCAGGCATTAGGATGATTTGTTCTCAGAATTATGGACAAACTAAAGCACACACATACGAGACATTTGCTTTCAGAGTGAACAAGTGGACGTTCACATGTGTGTCCAGGTGGCTGACGCTTCTCATAAAGTGTCGAATTCTTAGGTGAAGGCCTTGAAGTAGAACAGCATGCTGTGAAGACGCCTAGCACGGTTTTGCTTAGTAAAATATTTGAATAATCACTGAAAAAAGACCCACAGAGAGACAAATAAAAAGTCAGCCCATGCCACCGTACAGTGGCTTCCAGTTTCCCGCAGAATACCAGCCAGAGCCCTTGCAAGCGTCGCCCTGGTCTCCTCTTCCTCTCCAGAGCACCGGCCTCCTCGAAACAGCTCCAAGCCTGCCCCACCTCCAGGCCTTGCCCTGGCGATTTTCCCGGTTCCAGATCACTCTTCTCCCCTGATACCAGCGTTTCTCTCTCCTTATCCCTTTCACTGCTGGCCTTTCCTATCCCCTCTCCCTGTTTTATTATTATTTTTCTCCAATCGCTTATCACGATTATTTCATTATTTGGAGCTTTGCTATCCGCTTCCGCCACTGCCATGTAATCTCGAGGGCAAGGGTCTCATGTTTTCTTCACCATTCTCTACGGTGTCTTGAACACTAGCATTGGTTGAATGAACGAAGGCATGAATGGGGCGGTGATGTTGGGGCAGGGAGGATGCGGGCCTTGCTTTTCAGTGCCCTTTTCCAGCCGACAAAGGCCGAGAAAGGAATGAGGGCTACGCCGCGTGTGCCGACTTGCCTCCCGTGGAGTCGATGCGCTGCGAGCCTGGACATGGCGGGCAAAGGGGACTCACAAGCCCCCGTCCAGGCATTAAGGGTGCAATCTCATTTCTTATAAGACACCCGCCACCCATGCACGCGCAGGGCCAGTGGCGCAATGGATAACGCGTCTGACTACGGATCAGAAGATTCCAGGTTCGACTCCTGGCTGGCTCGAGTGTGAACGGGTTCATTTTACAACTTTCCGACTCCGCAGGAGTTCAACGGGGTAAGGGAATTCGTGCAAGGTAAATTCGCTTGGAAGTCTCATAAGCAAGAGGGGCCGCTTTTGACAAAGGATGGGGGTCGCAAATTCTGCCACCGACCACCTGGTAGCGCTAAGTACGCCGGAGAAATGCTCGCCCTACCCAAATCGCGCCCAGCCTCGCCTGGCCGTCTTGGCAGAAGAACGAAGGACTTGCAGAGATATTAAGTCTCTATTGTGTTCCCCATTCGGTCATTGTAGAATAAATTCTTAAGGGAATGGCCTCAGTTTGAACACTGGAGGAGCAGCCTCTGAGCTTTTCATGGGTTTTCCTGGTTTGAGAGGGCGGTAGAGAGACGCATGCGCACATCAGCAAAACGGGCGCTTCGAGGGACAAAGGACCCGAGTGGTCACTGAGGAGGGAGAACCGGTAGCTCTGGGGGCCCGTTCCTAACGGGTTTCCGTAGTGTAGTGGTTATCACGTTCGCCTCACACGCGAAAGGTCCCCGGTTCGAAACCGGGCGGAAACATCCCTTTATTTTTCTCTTACTACGAAATTCTTACGCTGTGTATCTTTTAAAAGATTTTTCAGGCCGTCATAAATTTCCTCTCTTCCTTTTTCCGTCTTCTAGCTTAGAGCAGGGGTGCGTAGGACGGGCCTCAGGCCCACGCATTATTGCCAGGGGGAGAACCGGCCGTCTCCGGCTTGGACTCGGGGCGGTTCCCCGCCTGCAGCCCCGGAAGCGCATCCTCGCCTCCCCTCGCCTTCCTGTTCGCGGCGGTGCCCGGCTGCGATCGTCTTCTCTGGCTCAGGGCCGGTGCTGGCCCTGCCCACGCCTAGGGCTCTGGTCTGCCGGGGCCGCAGCTGGGGTTCCCGCGCCCCTCGGACGGCCACGAGACTCTGGTAAGTGCCTCACAGACTTTGTGCGCTACCCCGGAAAATGAGGGGCAGCGTGGGGGTTCCGCCGCCGCCGTATAATGGGGACCCTCCTGCCAGCTGGCCCCGCTCATGACTAGGGGCCTTGGCCCCGTCAGCCCCGCCGGTCTTCCCGTCTCCAGAGTCATCGCAGTGTCTCTCCTGCGCTCCGCACGGGAAGCCCTGGGAAAAGCTGATTCCCAGGTGGGGTCCCAGAGAGCCGCAGGCCCGACAGGAATGAGCGGTCCTAATCCGAGCTCTAGGATCAATACGAGAGGGAAAGACGGGGAGGTGAAAGGATTGCTCCCGCAGGGCTGTGGCCTTGAGGAGGTGGTGACTGGCAGGTTGGACTCACTTGCCGTGCGCGCTCCCTTCCTCCCCAGTTTATCTTCGAGAAACCCTCGTTGAAGAGACACCCAGGGGCTCAGTTTTCCTCCACTTTGACCTTTTGCTGTCCCATCAAAAAGAAAAAATGGATCCCAAAGTTAAGAAATAGACTAACTGTGGATTCTGTGTCTTGCGTTGCAGCTCAAGAAAAGTCACTGGCAGCACTTGGTTAGAATCACTTGTGCCTTGGTGCTTGGCCACTTCGCTCTGCCTGCCACATGGCTTCTTACAAGTTATTTGGATTAATCAAACGCTTTTATGAGAAAGTTTTGTTGTGCCGCCTGGCGGCCTCAGGTGTACCCTCAGAGGGATTTCTTTCTTAGGTGTATTACTACTTTTTCTAGGGATTAGCCAAGCCTAGCCTCTCAGATCACATTGCTTCGGGTTCCCTCAACTAACTGATTCGAATGTGATGTGTTTGTTTTGTTTGTTTTGGCTGTAGTGCAATGGCGCCGTCTTTGCTCACTGCAACTTCCGCCTCCCTAGTTAAAGCAAATCTCGTGCCTCGGCCTCCCGAGCAGCTGGGATTACAAGCGTGCACCACCACGGCCTGCTAATTTTTGTATTTTTAGTTAGAGATGGGGTTTCACCGTATTGGACAGGCTGATCTCGAACTCCTGACCTCAAGTGATCCGCCAGCCTCAGCCTCCCAAAAGTGCTGGGAGTACAGGCTTGAGCCACCGCGCCTGGCTGAATGTGGTATTTTTATGACCACGAGAAAAGAAGCACTGCATTCTTTGGTGGGTCCACAAAATAATAAAAAATAAAAAAATAAAAGGACACTTTCAATGAGTATCATTTTCTTAAACAGTCTGCTTTGGATCGATGTTGACTTGAAAGGTCCATTCTTTTGTCATCTTGCTGGTTCCCTTAACAAGACAGCAGCTTGACTAGCAAGGTAACGTCCTGGTTAGCAAGACAATAAGCTTAGGCACGTGCTCAACAGCAATTGAATACATTTTCCTTTAAAATCCCCTCTGTGCTACCCAGAAATATAAGCAGGTTATTGTGGTGCCCTGAAAGGGGTAAAAGGTTTCAGGGTCCTGGGAGATAACAAGGATTTATCGTCTCCATCTTTCTGTGGTGCCAGTTAGCAGGAATACTTTGGCCTGGAAGCTGAGTGTGCCCCTCACCAGCCTGTACAGATGGGTGACTGGGAGCTTATGGGTCCCTTCTCTTCAAACCAGATGGATTCTGGCAAGGGGCAGCAGCAAACCTCCGTTTTGGACACCTACCCTTTTCTCACCTGTCTTTCTACCCCTGACTCTGCCAGTCTCTCTCACTTAACCCCGATTGGAAGCTCGTGCTGTGCTCTGATACTTTGGCAGATGAGGAACAAGCAAGCCCTGGAGAGTGACTGACACCCTGTGACCTGTTGCTTCTATAGCACACTGCATCTTGCCTGTGAATCTTTTTTTGTTTTTTTTTTAAAGATGTGGTCTCGCTCTGTCGCCCTGGAATGCAGTGGTGCAGTCTGAGCTCACTGCAACTTCTACCCACCAGGCTCAAGGGATTCTCCTGCATCAGCCTCCCAAGTAGCTGGGACTACAGGCATGTGCCACATGCCCAGCTAATTTTTTGTATTTTTAGTAGAGATGGGTTTCACCACGTTGGCCATACTGGTCTTGAACTCCTGACCTCATGTGATCCATCGCCTCAGCCTCCAAAGTGCTGGGATTATAGGCGTGAGCTACCACACCCAGCATTTGCCTGTGCATCTGTTATTGTATTTTAATTATACCCTTTATTCTCTCCTTCCTAAGCCTGGTGTTCATAACCTTCTTCCAGGTCTTCCCTCCAACCCCCATACACTATTTTTTTCGTAAGTAAGAGGCAGGGAGGAAGAGGGGAGCCTTCTGCTATTGGGGTGGGATTGAGGCTAAAACCCAAGTTAGAACTGCCTCCCAGAAACCCAGTTCCGTATCCATCAAGTGAGCAAAAAGATGCTGCTAAGATGTGCCTCATGTTTGCTAGGGATGAGGCAAAAATGAATATTGGGCCAGGTGCGGTGGCTCACGCCTGTAATCCTAGCACTTTGGGAGGCCCAGGTGGGTGGATCACCTGAGGTCAGGAGTTCAAGACCAGCCTGACCATCATGGTGAAACCCCATCTTTTTTTTTTTTTTTTTTTTTTAATGAAAATTGAATGAGGTGGCATTTTGGTGTGTGGATTTGCTTGCAATGAAAGAGAAGAAACATAAAAATACATATTTTGAGAGCTGAGTGAGAACCCCAAATTAATCTAACCCAAGATGTATCCCAAGTCACTACATTCTTTTTTTTCTTTGAAACGGTCTCACTCTATTGCCCAGCCTGGAGTGCAATGATGTGATCTCAGTTCACTGCAACCTCTGCCGCCTGGGTTCGAGCAATTCTCCTGCCTGAGCCTCCTGAGTAGCTGGGATAGGAGTGCACCACCACACCTGGCTAATTTTTGTATTTTTAGTAGAGACGGGGTTTCACTATCTTGGCCAAGCTGGTCTCAGACTCCTGACCTCATGATCCACCTGCCTCAGCCTCCCAAAGTGCTGGGGTTACAGGCGTGAGCCAGCGCCTGGCCCAAGTCACTAAATTCTTACAGTGTTCTCTTCTGTTAGTCCGCTAGCACTGCCGAAACAAGGTTCCACAGACTGGGTGGCTTAAACAACAGAAGTTAGTTTTCTTTGACTTCTGGAGGGTAGAAGTTCAGATGAAGATGTCAGCATGCTTGGTTTCTTGTGAGGCCTCTTGGCTCGAAGATGGCTACCTCCTCACTATGTCCTTAAATGTGTCCCTCTATGTTGTCTGTGCGTATCCTAATCTCCTCTTCCTGTAAGTACACCAGTCATACTGGATTAGGGCCCACCCATAAGACCCTATTTTGCTTTTTATTTCATTATTATTTTTTTAAGCTGTATCTGCTGGTTAATTTAAACATCATGATCTTTTTCTAATGAAAAAAATGCAAGTCTTCCTGCTAACAAAAGGATTGGAAGAAGGATGAAGTACTGTGGCTCACGCCTGTAATCCCAGCATTTTGGGAGTTCCTTCTTCCCTGCAGCAATCCGGTTAAAGGAGGAGTTAAACTGAGAACTTTCATGAGAATTTCAGTCCAGTTCTGTGCAAGGAAGATAAGTGATTCAAAACTTTCATTAACTTGCTCTGTTCTTTGTTAATACAGTTTATTGGAAGAGTTATTTTAACAAAGGGGAATTGTTACATTTCTAAAACTTTTTAAATTGTTGCCATGTCTTGGAAAAATAACTTCAGTATCTGTCTTGAAAATTTCCTGCTGGATGATACCTTTGGAAGTCGTTTGTCTATGTTTCTAAAAAGTTATATCATTACTAGTAAGATATATCTGCCAGTTAATAACTTTTCTTTCTTCCACATGCTTGATTCAGAGTATTTGTAATGACTTCTATATTTTATCATTAACTTTATATTTTTGAACTCTTAAAATGTATTTTTTTTTACATTAATAGACTTCCTTTTTTAGAGCAATTTTCGATTCACAGAAAATTGAGCAGAAGATAGATTCCCATGTACTTCCTTTCCCCTACCTCAGTTTCTCCTTTTATCAACAACTTGCACTGGTGTGGTACGTTTGTTACAAATGATGAACCAATATTGATAGCTTATTATTAACTAAAATATATAGTTTACATCAGAGTTCACTCACTGTATGAAGTTCTATGGGTTTTTTTAAATCCATAACATCTACCATTATGTAATATATGCCATTACAGTAGCATACAAAAGAGTTTCATTGCCCTAATAATCTCTTTTGCTCCACCTCAGATAATATCTTCTAACTACCACTGTGTGGTGAGAGCTTCTTCCTTTTCCAACCCTCCTTGTCCTTTATGGAAATGATAAGAGCTTTTACCCATCTCTCTGGCCCCTTTCATTTTGTGTGTGTAGGTCTCCTACATTTATAAGGTCGCTAGAGAGTCAGTCACTTGGTTTCCTAATAGCTTCCTAAAGATGAGTTTCAATAATTAAATCCGGCTGGGCATGATGACTCACTCCTGTGATCCCAGCCCTTTGGAAGGCCGAGGCAGGCGGATCACAAGATCAGGAGATCAAGACCATCCTAGCTATAATCGCAGCACTTTGGGAAGCTAAGGCGAGTGTATCATGAGGTCAGGAGATCAAGACCATTGTGGCTAACACGGTGAAACCTTGTCTCTACTAAAAATACAAGAAGTATCTGGGCATGGTGGCAGGCTCCTGTAGTCCCAGCTACTCGGGAGGCTCAGGAGGGAGAATCACTTGAACCCGGGAGGCAGAGGTTGAAAAAGAAGAATTAAATCCATATTCATATACTCAGATACAGCATCCAAGCAGTGGCCTATTTTCCCTGATTTTATTTTGTCACCTGCTGTATTTTGGCCTCTGACATGTGGAGATCATGGCCACCCTACTTAGCATGGACTGCAATGGATCTAACTTGAAGAAAGATTGAACTCAGGAAAAGAGACTGTGTGAGCATTCCCACACCAGGAAATGGGCTGAGAAACAGTGTTGGAGTGAGATGGAAGGAGAATGCTATGGAGTATCCGTTCTTAGTGAAATGTGTGCTAGGCCAAAAGCTCACACTGATTCTCTAGTAACATAAAGGCCTATAAAAGTATATGCAGAATAAAATAAAAAAGATTTAAAAAAAACTATATGCAGAATATTTGGGGTAACCTTATTCATTGCCCAAGTTGGATCACTTTTCAAAGTAAAAGGGAACATTATGAATAATTATACTAGGGCCACAGGTATAAACCAAGTCAGGCTACTGTTAGACCAAGTGATTTTCATTGGTTCCTTCATTGTACGAGTAGCTCTCTCTGTCTCACTCATTCCTTTCTGGTCACACTGTTCCCATACTCAAAGCTGACCTCTGTGATCTCTGGCATTCATCTCAATTATTTTCTTAAATAATTAAAAGCATTTTTTTCTTATTTGTATCTGATTTGCATTTTTTTAAAAAATATTTTGTTTCCTAAAAATTGTTAACATTTTTTTTAGTGTTGCATTTGAGAGAAAGGAAAAAGGACAAAAATTAGCAATAAATTCATGTAATGTCTAGACAAGGATTTCTTCAGAAGAGAGCGGATCAGGTATAGTTGGATCAGTAGAACTGCAGTGTGGCTCAGTGGCACCATTACTTTTTTTTTTTTTTTTTTTTGAGACAGAGTCTTACTCTGTAACCCAGGCTAGAGTGCAGTGGTGCGGTCTTGACTCACTGCCCACCTCCCAGGTTCTAGCAGTTCTCAGGAGGATCACCTGACGTCAGGAGTTTGAGACCAACCTGGCCAACACAGTGAAACCCTGTCTCTAGTAAAAATACAAAAATGAGCTGGGCATGGTGGCGTGCGCCTGTAATCCCAGCTACCCGGGAGGCTGAGGCAGGAGAATCTCTTGAACCCAGGAGGCGGAGGTTGCAGTGAGCCGAGATCATGCCACTGCGCTCCAGCCTGTGGGACAGAGCAAGATTCCAAAATTCTGTCTCAAAAAATAAAAAATAAAATAAAACTGGAACAATTTAGAGACAAGATTAAAGGAATAGTAACATTGTGAAGTGGGGGCCACTCATGAGGTTACAGAATTTCCCAGAAAATGTTTTCAAGGGTAGGGCAGAAGGTATGAATAGCTAGTCATAGTCAGAAGCTTTAAAAAAGTCACAGTGGCCAGATGTGGTGGCTCAAGCCTGTAATCCCAGCACTTTGGGAGGCCGAGGTGGATGGATCACCTGATGTCAGGAGTTTGAGACTAGCCTGGCCAACATGGAGAAATCCCGTCTCTACTGAAAATACAAAAATTAGCTGAGTGTGGTGGCACATGCCTGTAATCCCAGCTACTTGGGAGACCGAGGCAGGAGAATCGCTTGAACCCGGGAGGAGGAGGTTGCAGTGAGCCGAGATGATGCCATTGCACTCCAGCCTGGGCGACAAGAGCGAAACTCTGTCTCAAAAAAAAAAAAAAAAGTCACACAGTACCCATGAATGCCAGCTGTGGGCTGGAGTGCAATGGTGCAATCTTGGTTGACTGCAACCTCCACCTCCCGGGTTCAGTCGATCCTCCTGTGCTAGCCTCCCAAGAAGCTGGGGTTACAGGTATGTGCTGCCATGCCCAGCTAATTTTTTGTATTTTTAGTAGAAACAAGGTTTCTCCATGTTGGTCAGGCTGGTCTCAGAATCCCGACCCCAGGTGATCCGCCCACCTCGACCCCCTCAAAGTGCTGAGATTACAGGCGTGAGCTACCATGCCCAGCTAGGCCTAAATTCTAATTGCCCAAACTGAAATCCTTTTCCATTTCCTACCTGTGTGGCTCTCTCTCTGTGCTCTGGGCTACTCACGTTTTAATTCTTGAGCAGACACATACAATTTTTCTATGTAAGACATAGATAATACTCCGGCCATGTGCTTCCCCTACAGTTTAAAGGAGAGAATGAGAATGCAACCTCCCCCATCTCTGGACTAACCTGCATGCCTTCTCCAACCACATCCCTTTCCCAACTCACAAAAGGTGACCACCGTCCAATTTTTATTTATCCCCTTTGTGTGTGTGTGCGTGTGTGTGTTACTATGTTTATGGCCTCAACCTGTCATAGTTTTACACGTATGAATGAGTCTGTACTGTACGTGTTCTTCTTCAACTTGCTGTTTTGTTCAGCGTTATATTCTTGAGATTCATCCTTGTTATGGAATCTAGCTATAATCTATTTGTTTCAGTTGCTGAATAGTATTCCCTTTTATAGATACTACCAAAATATATGTATCCCTTCTACTATTGAAGGACATTTGGGTGATTGACAGGTTTTTGAAGTTACAGTATTGCTACAGACATTCTTGTAGGGATCTCCTGTTCACACCTCCAAGAATCCCTTTAAGTAAATACCTAGAAGTAAAATTGCTTTACGTAATACCACTGTTTCTAGAGCGATTTACAAATAACCACTCTTTCCAAAAGCAAATACACTAATTTGCACACAGACACACAGCAGTTCTTAAGGGTTTTGATAGCTCCATATCAGCTGAGCCCTTGATATTGTCGGACAACTTGGTTTTTCTCAATTTGGTGGATACGAAATGTTATATCCTATGCTTTTAATATGTATTTCTCATATATTTTTATGTGCTTATTCCTCACTCATGCTTCCAAGAAGTACCTGTTAACATTTTTTGCCATAGTTTTAAAATTTTTATTTTGTCCTTTTCTCAAGGATCTATAGGAATGCTTTATGTATCCAGGATTCTAACATTTTGTCTGTTATGTGTGTTACATGTCTTTGCCGAGCGGGTAATTTACTGTTTAAATTTTATTATACTGTATTTTTTTGATATATGCAAATTATTAACAATATAGTCAGATTTGATTCTGAATGTTTACATTGGTCACTCTTTATGGTTTACACTTTCTGTGTCTTGTTAAAGACGTCTTTCCAGGAGCAGTGTGAGGAAGACAGAAGCACCCACCAGGGCTTCTGAAGCCGCCTGCCAACACTGCTGCCATCATGCCCAAGAGAAAGGCAAAAGCAGATGCTAAAGGTGATAAAGCGAAGGCGAAGGATGAGCCACAGAGGAGATCGGCGCGGTTGTCTGCCAAACCAGCTCCTCCGAAACCAGAGCCCAGGCCTAAAAAGGCCCCTGCGAAGAAGGGAGAGAAGCTGCCCAAAGGGAGAAAGGGGAAAGCAGATGCTGGCAAGGATGGGAACAACCCTGCAAAAAGCCGAGATGCCTCCACACTCCAGTCCCAGAAAGCGGAAGGCGCTGGGGATGCCAAGTGAAATGGACAGTTTTGATAGTTCTGTTCCTATAGTGACTCTACTGTTTGAAATACTATTTTTTTAAATCAAGTTTTATAAAACTGTAGAAGTTTGGCTCTCTTTTTTAAGTTATGTTGTTAGCACACAGGATACTTCATTGTTGTCTTTTGTGGAAAGGGCAAATACCACTAATAGGGTGTATCTCAGAAATGGAATTAAAATAGGGGAAAATAAGATTTTCTGTCCCGGTTTTTGAAGATTGTTCTTGATTCCCAGGAGAGATTCTCTGACATTCCCGTGTCAGCCACTTGGGCACGAAGCCTTACAGTGTAGGGAAGCAAAACTTCGCATCTGCTCCTTCCCTGATGCCATCAGCACAGACTTAACTTCCTTAAACCAGGAGTCTTGACGGAGCCTTGGCAGCCGGAAAATCAGCTGTCTTAGGTAACAAAACGGAGGCTTTCCGGTGATGACATCGAAATGGTGTTACTCAAAAGAGCCAAGATTCCTGTTTGTAGTTTGTGGGTTCATCCTGCAGCTTTTACTTTATTTCCTCCATATCAAAGTGGGCCTGTGAAAAGTTCATACACGCCTCACGTGAAGTGTCCACCCTCTGAATATCTTTCTTCTTCAGAGCAGCAACAAAATACATTGTTAACTTTTACAGTGACTTTCGGAGGAGGGGAGTTTGGAAATTGTAAAGTGTTGACTATTTCCTGCTGAAAATAAATGTTTTAAAAAAGTATAATATAAAGCTGAACACTAGTTGGTTTGTGGGGAGATCCTTTCCTACTCAAAGTCATAAATATATTCTTGACTGCCTTGTAGAAGTTTTATAGTTTTGCCTTTCATATTTGTCTGTAGTCTGCCCTGAACTGATTTTTGGGAAAATGAAGAGTTAGAAATTCGATTTAATATTTTTCATATGGCCAATGGTTGTCTCAGCGCTGTTCACTGGAGAGTTCATCCTTGCTCCAGTGATTTGTAATATTGCCTCTCTTCCATAAATGGTTTGTGTACATGTTTGGGTATTTTGATGGTTTCTATTCTGACTCCTGTCAATTTGTCTAATCTTGTAGCAGTACAATACAGTCCTGATTACTACAACTTTAGAAAAAGGTCTTGAGAGAAATCAGGGTGCCTCCTTGTTGTCATAATTTTAACCAGTCTCACCTCTGTCTCCAGTATCACCATGGACTTGTTCTTCCTTGGAGTGTCTGGGCTCTTCTAAGTCCTCTGCTCTTCTGTATAACTTCTAGAAGTAGATCAACAAGTCATAAATCAAACAAACCCAAGAACGCTGAAATTTTGATGAGATTTGAAATTTTGATTGGATTTGTATTGAATGTATAGATTAATTTGGTGAGCCATGTCATCTTTACAATGTTGTCTTCCAATCCATGAATATGGTACAGCTGTCCATTTACTTAGGCCTTTGACATACCTTTCAATAAAGTTTATAATTTTCTCCATAAAAGTCTTGTTAATATTTCCCAGGGACTTTATGCTTTTTAACACTACTTCCTATGGTGTGTTTTTAGTTATTACGTTTTCTGTTTTTAGCTAATGTTGATTTTAATTTTTGTATTCAGCAATCTTGCTCTCTCTCATTCTTTTATCCACATGTTCTTGTGGGTTTTTTTTTTTAAACATAGACAACCATATATTCTGTGTATACAGACAATTTTGTTTCTTCTTAGTCCTTATATCTGTAATTTCTTTTTCTGATGCTTAACATAGTCTAGGTTTGGGGGATATGGTGTTAAAAAAATAAATGAGTCTCTGCTTTCTTTTTTTTCTTCCAGACAAAGTCTCACTCTGTCTCCCAGACTGCAGCGCAGTGTCACAATCTCAGGTCACTGCAGCCACCGCCTCCTGGGTTCAAGCGACTCTCCTGCCTCAGCCTCCCATGTAGTTGAGATTACAGGCATGCACCACTATGCCTGGCTAATTTTTATATTTTTAATAGAGATGGGGTTTCACCGTGTTGGCCAGGCTGGTCTCAAACTCCTGACCACAAGCGATCAGCCCACCTCAGTCTCCCAAAATGCTGGGATTACAGGCGTGAGCCAGCATGCCTGGCTGTCTCTCTCTCTCTCTCTCTTCCTTCTTTTTCTTTCTTTTCTTTCTTTCTTTCTCTCCTTTCTTTCTTCTTTCTTCCTCTCTCTTTCCTTCTTTCTTTCTTTTTTGTTGGAGACACTCTGGCTCTGTCCCCAGGCTGAAGTACAGTGGCACCATCTCTGATCCCGGCTCACTGCAACCTCCCCCTCCTGGGTTCAGTCGATTCTTCTGCCTCAGCCTTCTGAGTAGCTGGGACTACAGGCACATGCCACCATGCCCAGCTAATTTTTGTATTTTCAGTAGAGATAGGGTTTCACCATGTTGGCCAGGCTGGTCTCAAACTGCTGACCTTGTGATCTGCCTGCCTCGGCCTCTGAAATTCCAGCCTCTGGAAGTGCTGGAATTACAGGCGTCAGCCACTGCACCCAGCCATGTGTCTACTTTTTTATAGCTTATATTTTAGATGCAGGCAAGGAGGATAGGAAATATACAAGGTATGTGACAAGCGGCCTTAAGTAGAGATGTATAGGTGGGTGCTATCCAGACAGGATGGTTAGGGATGTCCTCTGATGAGATGACATTAGAACAGAGCTCTTAATGAAGTAAAAGAATAAAAGATGTTAATCTGAGAAGAAAGCATTTCAGCACGGAATACCAAATACAAAGAGATGAGATGAAAATGTGCCTAATATACTCAGGAAGAACAAGGAGGCAAAAATGGCAGAATTAGAATTAGGGTGAAGTAGACGGATTGTGGATATAATTGCAGAGATAGGGGCCAGAAAATAAAAGATTTTGCAGTTTGTAAGTTTTCTCTGAAAGTAATGGGATGCCATTAGTGTTGGTTTTTTTTTGTTGTTGTTGTTGTTATTGTTTTTTTCCCCTTGAGATGGAGCTTCTGTCACCCAGTCTGGAGTGCTGTGGCGTGATCTCAGCTCACTGAAGCCTCCATCTCCCAGGTTCAGGTGATTCTCCTGCCTGAGCCTCCTGAGTAGCTGAGGTTACAGGCACCTGCCACCATGCCTGGCTAATTTTGTATTTTTAGTAGAGAGGGGGTTTCGCCATGTTGGCCAGGCTGGTCTCAAACTCCTGGCCTCAAGTGATCAGCCCGCCTTGGCCTCCCAGACTGCTGAGATTACAGGCGTGAGCCACTGCGCCCGGTGCCACCAGAGTTTTGAGAAAAGAAATGGCACAATCTAAGTTGTGTGTGTGTGTAGATATGTGCGTGTATGGCTGCTGCATGAGCAATAGACTGCAAGCTGTCACAGCCATCTAGGCAAAACATGTTGATGATTTGGAGCAGGTACGAAACCGTGAAGAGGTTTGAGAGAGTTGGCAGTAAATAATGCCAAGCTTGGATGATTGCTTAACCTTCCTGAGCTGCAATTTCCTCTGTAGCAAAGGAAGAACTAATATCTATTTTCCAAGGTTTTTAAAAGAGTTACAGATACTTTATGGAAATTACTAGTATTGCGATTTACCTAATTAGCATATTGATGCATAAAGCTCTGTTGGAAATTTGAAAAATTAATTCATATTTCCCAGAACCTTAAATTTGCCACTGAAAAAAGAAACAAAAAAACACGATTCAATTACTCCACAAAACTGGAGGCCCAGGCCACTCCATATGGAGCCCTTACTAAAACCAATAAGTAGCATATACAGTAAAACTGGAATTACACAATAGCATTTTTTCCATTGTAATAGTGAATTGCTGGCATTTCTGCTTTGTCATGCTGTATTACCAGCCTTCATCTGCTCAACTCTCCCCACTCCATTTTATTTGATAAAAATTTATCTGCACTTTATGCCTGACAACAGATCAGAATCAAGGCTAAAAGAAACATTCCCTGTCCTCAGCTCAAAGTTGAATGGGGACCAGGTACAGTGGCTTATGCCTGTAATCCCAGCACTTTGGGAGGCCGAGGCGGGCAGAGCATTTGAGGTCAGGAGTTTGAGACCAGCCTGACCAACATGGTGAAACCCCATCTCCTACTAAAAACACAAAAATATTAGCAGGGCATGGTGGCACATGCCTGCCTATAGATCCAGCTACTCAAGGAAAATCCCTTGAACCTGGGAGGCGGAGGTTGCAGTGAGCCAAGATCACGCCATTGCACTCCAGCCTAGGCAACAGAGCGAGACTGTCTAAAAAAAACAAAATTTAAAAATTAAAAAATCGAATGGGATAGAGAGATAGGTCACCATACAGAGATAGGTCACCATACAGTAGTGTGCTCTGCGTTATGATAACACAGCAAGAGACCCAAACCCTGATGCCAGGGCATGAAAGGGTCTTAGGAAGGACTTCGTGGAGCATGTTGACATGTGACCAGCAAAATGAAAACACAAAGGAGCTGGTCAAGCAAGGAGTGGGGAAAAGCCTTCTAGTAAGAATAACATTTACAAAGATGTTAAGAGAATATGGTGCAGGCTGGGCGTGGTGGCTCACACTTGTAATCCAAGCACTTTGGAGGCCGAGGCGGGTGGATCACCTGAGGTCAGGAGTTCAAGACCAGCCTGACCAACATGGTAAAACCCCGTCTTCAAAAAAAAAAAAAAAAGACAATATAGTGCATAGCAGATGTTCACTTGTATTCTTTTTTCTTTCCCCCCAGTGATTTACGTGAATAATTTTATTTTGAGAACCCTATGAGCTGAGTAGTATTCATGTTCTCATTTAACTTTACATTTAGGCAAACATAAATTTTGACATAAATCAGCCAGAATGATCTAGGTTTTTAATAATCAAATTTCTGACCCTCATATGTGAGGCACTGAGCCTGGAAGAATTGGAAAGAAGAGGGAGGGAAACTTACTTTTCTGTATCCGCCCTTGTTCCACTACCTTCTTTTCTCAGTAGTGATTATTGAGGAAGGAGACCCAGGCATCTGGGATCACCTCCCCTTGACCTCCACGCTGCATTTCAGTAGAAGAAAAGGCTGGCCGACTGGGGCCTCCTAAATCACCTTCCTATAGACAGCAGGCGTGGTATGGGGAAATCTCTCCGTAAGACATTGTTTTTACTTAAACCAGATCCACCCCACCCCACTCCTCCATCCGGAGGCCAGAACCCCCTCCCATGGAATTCCTAAAAGTGTAAACCCAACACCCTTTCACATGGAATTCCTAAAAGTGTGAACCCAAGATCCCTTCACTTGTAATTTCTAAGGCTGTAAACCTAAGATCCTTCCACGTGTGATATCTAGAGTGTAAGCCTGTATAGAGGTAGAGCTTCTCTTTGTTAGGGGAGCTTGGCCGTTTGGACGAAACATGAAGCCTTGCTCCCGGATCGTAATAATAAAACCGCTTCCTTTCTAGTTTGGTGTGCGTGAGGTCTGTTCTTCGCGGCCGCTCCTGCTTCAGTTATGTTACAGGAAAGGGGTCCCGATCTAGACCCCAAGGGAGGATTCTTGGATCTCACGCTAGAAAGAATTCGGGGCGAGTCCGCAGTGCAAAGTAAAAGCAAGTTTATTAAGAAAATTAAGTAGTGAAAGTACAGCCAGTCCACAGACAGAGTAGGGCGTTGCTGAAGGCGTCCCCCCGAGGTACAATACTCTTATATATGGGGAGATGTGCTCTGCTACAAGCGTGTGTAATAAAGGATTAATTTTCTTAATTACTCTGTTTTGTAAGCATCATATTATTGTCTTTAAAGCAAAATTTAGGAATGCCTTTGTGCTCCAGATATGGGGACATCTAGACACGCCCAAGGCTAGGTCTGTTTCGTGAACATGATGAATCTGTTCCCTTGACCGTAAACATCTAGAGGCGAGGAATGCCTGACGTTCTGGGAAGGCAGCCCAGCAAGTCCCAGGCTCGTCTTCCTAGCCCTCACCCACATGGAGTCGCTGTGGCTCGAGCCGCAGTGACGGTGATCCTGGTGAAATGTGCCTCGCTCTGTGGCAGTGAGCCCAGATCGCGCCACCTGGAAAAAAAAAAAAAACGTTCCTCCGCCTTGTCTGAAAGCTCTCCCAGGGCCTCCACCGTGGATCGTGAGCACGGCTGCAGGAGCCCTGCTTGGAGTGCCCGAGGGCCGGCCTCAGCGCCCCGCAGCCCGCGCCTCCAGCCGCCCGGCGCCCGGACGCCCTGCCTGCGCCGCGGGACCTGGGAGGGCCGCGCCTCGGGGCGCCTGGCGGGGCCGGCTCTCCCTGACGCCCAGTTTCCAGCTGGGAGGGAGAGGCTGGACGGAGCGCCCCGCGGGAATTTCACCTCAGACCTTTGACGACCTCGCTGCGGTCTCCCGCCCCAGCGCAAGCCTGGAGTCCTCATCAGTGGCGTTCCGGCGAAAGGGGACGGCGGGCACCCGGGGGTCCCCTCCGACCGCGAATTTCCGCGGGGCTGCTTCACCTTTTAGCTGCCGGGAAGCACTCTGGCCCCAGCATGAAGCCCACGGACCCCTTTCAAAACTGTATTCTTAAAAGCATTAAAAAATACACAGGATTTCAAAGAAAGGCAATCATCCTTAAAAAAGTTATCAGAGGATTAAAATAATTTCATAATGTGTGCGTTTCATTAATGCATTAAATATTAAACATCAAGACCCGTCTTATGAGTGCTGTAATTTTGGACCAATTGTCTTGGATGTTTGTAACAACTGTATTGTGATACAAAAATATGTCATTTTTCTTGCTGACAGAGCCATAGGTGGCTTGTTACCTATACTCGTAAGGGAAAGAAATGTTGGATTTCAGGTAGAATAGACTAGAATCGGAAATAATCAGAATGCAGTGTGTGTGGCAAGAGTACGGAATAGCTCTTGCAACTTTTGTTTCTGTTTCATATGTATGACATATAGGTGTCTCTGTTACCTGTGTATGACATATGGATGACAAACGGTGTCTGTTTACCCGAGCAGCCCCAGAGGCTCAGCAGAGGACGGGATCACACTGGTGCAGAAAAGGCGGGGCCTGTGCATTTTTGTTGCTTTTCAAGAAAGAGGTTGACCTTTAACAGCTTGTAATCATTGTTAATGCAACTTTTACTCTTATTCCAGATGAAATGCTTTGTGCGCTGTGGCTCCCTTTCCAAAAGGCCCAACTATTTTCTAAACAGTTCCCAGGTTATGAGGCCTATGGTCGGCGCAGGAGTCCTTCATTCGTTCGGTGCTATCAGCCTGTGACTTTACCTTCCTCCCTCTAACTGCAGTACGTCTCCCTCCTTGCCAGTAGTTTGGCCTTCCGCCGTCTCAGTTACCCCTTCAACCGTGGTCCAATAATATTAAATGAAAATTACAGTAACAAAAAATTCACAAGTTTCAAATAACTCCCCTTTCTCAGTAGCGTCATGAAATCTCCCACCTGCCCGAGGATCATCGCTTTGTCCGGAGTATCCACGCGGTATGCTCTCCCCACCCATTAGTCACTTAGTACTCGTCTTGGTCATCAGATCGAAAAAACGTAGTTCCTATGGTGTACTATCCGAGATTTCAGGCATTCGCTGGGTGCCTTGGAACGTATCTCCCACTAATAAGGAAAAAATACTGTACTTATTGGGTTAAAAATGAAGAAATGGAAAGAAAAAAAGAGAAACTCAGCGACACCTGAACAGGGACTTGAAATCTAGGCCCCACAGATTAAAAGTCCAGGGCTATACTGACTGAGCTACCAAGGTTCACACAAAATGTCCAAACTACATCAACCCTGGTTCATTCATCTATGTACCTGACCTAGAACGTGATTTTAGAAGGTTCAGCTGCGAGCTGGGAATTCAGGAATTCTTGCTAATAACAGCACACAAACTCAGCCACAACGAGGGTCGGTTGTTGTTGCTGTTTGTTTGCTTTGTGTTTCAGACAGTCTTGCTCTGTCGCCCAGGCTAGAGCGTACTGCCGCGATCTCGGCTCACTGCAGTCTCTGCTTCCTGGGTTCAAGCAATTCTCCTGCCTCAGCCTCCCAAGTATCTGGGATTACAGGCGCCGGCCACTGCGCCCAGCTCAAATTTGTATTTTTAATACAGAAGGGTTTCACCATCTTGGCCAGGCTGGACTCGAACTCCTGCCTGGTGATCCACACACCTTGGCCTTCCAAAGTGCTGAGATTACAGGCGTGAGCCACCTTGCTCGGCCGTGTGTAGCTCTTAAGACCGAGATCTAAGTATATTACAAATTAATTCTAACATCCCCAAAATTGTCTGTCTATCTATCTAGCTATCATCTGTCTATTCTTCTACACGCATATATATGTATCCACATAATTCAGTCCAGTCAAGGACTAACAGAATGCTCCAGTTTCTAGGCTGCCCAGATAATTATCTCAAATCCTCTCTCTAAACTTGGGCCCGAACAAAACACTTTCAAAAGTAACCTGATCTGACGCTGGTGCACGTAAAGGGGAGTAATTGAATCACCTTTTCGGCGACACACTTAGGGAAGCTAATACGAGACGAAGGACAGAGAAAACCGTTTGATTTAGCAGTGCTTGGTTTCACCTGGCTTGGTTTTCCGTGTTTAGTTTCTCTGAAAAAAGGAAAAAGAAATTAAAGCCGTTTGTAAAGAAGCGTCCTCACTCTCCTTTTTCTTGTCAGATTTCTAGGTAGTTATTAATAGTTCTATCCCTGGGTCAGTAGGTTAAGTATTCGACAAGTGTGTCTGATGGCTGGAAGATTTTCCACACTTTGAAAACTGATGGATGTTGGCCCATTTACCATTTCAAGATTTTGTTGGACAAATAAAAGATAATTTAGCTTTAGCACTCAGCACACCTTAGAATTTGGGGACAGGGATGGGGACGGGGACAGATAGGGGAGGACACGGCGGTGGTAACAGAAAACTCTTACAAACAACTAGGGAGAGCTACAAAGAGCGCTACTCGGGGTTGGGGATGTAGCTCAGTGGTAGAGCGCATGCTTCGCATGTATGAGGCCCCGGGTTCGATCCCCGGCATCTCCAAGTCGTTTTATACTGTCTGCTCAATGCAATTAGGAAGAGTATTTAAAAATGTCGAGTAATATTTTGTATTCTCCACTTCATTAACTCCTTATGGTGTTCTTATAGCCACTATAAGTAGAATTGCATATGGACCACGGGGAACAAGATTGTTTTGAGGTGTTTTGATATATCTATGTGAAACAAATGGAATTAACACACAGAAGAACATGCCCGATGGAGAGATGACAGAAGAGGAGAAACCTGGAAAGTTGTCCGGAACCCATTAATTTGCTCTATTTGTGGTATATGGTTGGCCTTTAGCGCAGAAATAATCTTGGCTTGAGAACAGGGAAAGGGGAGGGACGACGGAGTATTGCTAGTCCTGTGCGTCATAGGATGATGAAAAAATAGGACAAATATCGAGAGGAGGATGAAGCTCAGCTCAGCACTGGTGAATTTGGCTACTCTAGTACACCATTCTTTCGCAGCGGAAAAACTAAAACAAAACAAAACAAAACAAAATCCCAATCCGAAACACAGCTGCAATTCTTGATGTCGTTTGAAAATGCTTAGAACGTGGGTGGCCGGTTAGCTCAGTTGGTTAGAGCGTGGTGCTAATAACGCCAAGGTCGCGGGTTCGATCCCCGTACGGGCCAGTTCCTCTTTTTCTTTCATGTCACAACTTAACCATAGAGAAGTTAAGCGCAAATTGCCTGAGAACTGTCATGACAGGAAACACCGCTAACCTCTATAACTAATACTACCGAAAGTCCAAATCATCAGAGTAAGTCTAGAGGTCCCTTTTGCTAAGTAATAGTGTTCAAAATGTTTGCTCAAGAGAAGTAGAAAAGCAGCATGACAGGAATTCCATTCCGAGAAACATTTTGTTTGATTTCCCAAGAAAGGACGAAGCCCCTTTTCAAAATCTACCTTTTCCACATCAGCAACCCGGTGGTCCAGGTTGGCAACTCCGCTCATTCCGCTTCTTGATGTTAAATATCCTCCCTGCTCCTTGTACAACTAATGTCCTCTGTTTATTTACGACCTTAAAGCTGTATATCCTGTCGAGTAAATTTTCACCGGTTTTACTCTTTTCTGTGGAAAATGCTGATCTCAAGCCACGAGCTCCACGTGGGCTTTGGTAGCCCCACACTACACCTGTGGGTGAGTTTGAAAACTTGTCAAAAACGAAACTTACTGGGCCTCGCCTCCAGAGACTTTGATTCAGATTTGAGAAGGAATCCAGATTTCTGCATTTAAAAAAAAACGCCACAGCTCTTTATCTTAGAAAGGATGGGTCAAGAGCCCTTTGAGAATCCAGTCCTTAGGATTGGATTGAGAGGAAATTGAGAGCCTCGTTGACCTGATAATTTTTTAAACTAAACAAAATTAATTAAAGGTATTATCGATTACAATTGCATAGAGCTATGTGTACATTTAAAAAAAAAAAAGAAAGAAAGAAATTGTGTAAATATTTAATATATCTAAAAGTGTACTCTCTTAGATGGCTCGTTGGTCTAGGGGTATGATTCTCGCTTAGGGTGCGAGAGGTCCCGGGTTCAAATCCCGGACGAGCCCAGGTTTTCTTCCTCACTTCTGAATCTGGCTCCTTTCACAAAACCTTAGTTTCTAAGTTAAAACTTTCCACTTACATGTGCCGTTAGTTGTGGTATCGACATGCATTCCAACCAACAAATGACTTGCGATCTCTAATTAAGGACTTTCTCTCTGGCTTCTCTTCGGTTTTCCATCCGCTCTACACAGACTTTTGCAAAGGCAAACGTTTCTGAATCTTTAGAAGTTCCGACTCCACGATTGTGTTCATGTATGTTAGAAATAAAACGGTCACGTCTTAAGTCACTGCCATTTATTATTAACTCATCACATCAAAGGATGGATTTAAACGGGAAGATCAAGTGCTGAACTGTAGAGTCAAGGTGTTACGAGCCTTTCAGTTATTTCGGCTTTCCTCCTTGCTGACAGCGTCGAGTACTACTACCCAGTCTCGCAGATCAGCGTTCTGTTTTCTTCTGAGCATTTTATCTACCCTCCTGGAGCGTGCCGTTGGTATACTCATTAAGTAGGGTTTTGTTTTGTTTTGTTTTATCTATTGGCTGAATCTACTTTTGCAGTTGGCGGTAAACACAACATATAAAAAATCACTGCATCCTATATTGTAGCGGTTGTCACATACTTTATATTAAAGTATAATTGCAACACCCCCCTTTTCTATGTGTGCCTTGATAATGGAGAACAACAAATGAGGAAACATACGGGTTCTGTAAAGGAGGTGGAATACAGCAGACATTTTCTTGAGGGCCATATCCATAAGTAGTGGCAGGAGGGGCAAGAATCGATGGGTTATGAGAACAAGAGAGGAACACCTCACTGGGCCACAGAGAGGGCCCAGGGTAGCGTTTGGGCTCGAGGTCCGGCTCCTTAGGACTATGCTTGGAGCCATTTGTTAACCGGATCTGGAGTTTTGGGAGTGCCAGTGTAGGAGTCACTCTTGTAAGCACCCAATGGCACTAACTCTTAGGTCCTGGAAACATTATGTTGTCAATCAACACAAATTGGTGAGAATGGGCAAAGGAGGACAGATGTAGAGAAAGTGGGTGGAGTGTATGATAATGATTCAGGTATGTTTATGTCCTGTGAGTTTCATTTCATCTCACCTATAAAACCAACATACACATGAAATCCAGAATCCTAAGCATACAAAAGAAATTATGAATTTTCTTAGTACATCCAGAAGAGCTGTTTGCCCAGTAGCCCGGCTAGCTCAGTCGGTAGAGCATGAGACTCTTAATCTCAGGGTCGTGGGTTCGAGCCCCACGTTGGGCGTCACATTTTAGTGTTTTCAATGATCCTATTGCTCTCAGTTTCCTCACTGCTGTCAACAACAACAACAAAAGGCATACTTAGAGCTCATGACTTTTGAAGGATGGAATCATATAGTCATTGTGACCAGTTTAAGCTTACTGATTTAACTGACCTATTCCAGCCCTCTCTGAAATTCTAGCTGAACTTAGTCTCAGCGCTCCCTGGTGTGAATACACTACTCTGGCCTAGAGGTTTTGTAAAATCAGAAACACTTAAACATATGTTATGTAGGTTGGTGGTAGGATATGAGCTCTTGTATATTTAAGAAGTTCCTGGACTGATTCTGAAGCACAAATCCTAGCAAAAAAGGTTTAGGAGGCAGGAAGAAGGATCCATGACCATGAGTAAAAAAGCATACCATACACGTCTTTGTTGATTTCAAATGCCCAATAAGCCACTTACCTTCCTCTCACTTCACTAACATAGCTCTCATGTCTTCAGATCTCTGGCTCAGGCATCCAAGACTGGCTCACTGAATCACTTGAGGTGCTTCTGGAGTTTGAGATTCCTGGGCCCTAACTCAGACTCACAGCATCTGAATCTCCAGTGGTTTAGAAAGCATTGCTTTATAAGGTCCTTTTGTATTTTATGATACATATAGCAAGTTGGCTGATTATTCAGCCTAGGAAATCAATGCCTTATGGAAAGCACCATGTTTCTATAATAGGTGTAAGGTATTAGCTTTTTGGGTTGAGAAACTTGATGTTGTACGTTTTCCTGACATTCTCTCTTCCCAGTTCAGGGAAAGTCCAGAAAGATGACCTTCTGATTCATAAATGTTTCATGCATAAATGAGACATACTTTTCCATTCACTCATTCCACACATATATTGAAACACTAGGTATTAGGCATTGCTATAGGTGTTGGAGATCCATCAGTGAACAAAACCAAGATCTCTGACCCTCACATTCTATGAAAGGAGGCAAACAATAGGTAATAAGTATAGAAGTAACAAATAAAACGGTAAGAAGAGGGCGGGGCGCCGTGGCTCAGGCCTGTAATCCCAGCACTTTGGGAGGCCGAGGCGGGTGGATCACCTGAGGTTCAGAGTTCAGGACCAGCCTGATCAATATGGTGAAACCTTGTCTCTCAAAAAAAAAAAAAGAAACATAAAATAAAATGAAAAAGGTAAGAAGAAAAAAAAGTCAGCTACATAGGATGTTACAATGCAATTGGAGGTGCTAGGAATGCCGCAGTGTGTGGTGCAGTATTGGCTAGGGTAGAGCTGGGCCT
>CAUYQU010011757.1:0-14251 GCA_963574635.1 Cheracebus regulus
ATTTTTTTAAGTGGAAACCTGTCTATAAATGCCATATACTTTCCAGATTTCTTATACAAAGGAAATGGTATCCTTCCTTTGATAATTCAGTGACATCACCGTAAAACTCCAACTTTTCTGCAAATGTGTCTCCCAAGTCTTGTCCTCTGGGCTCCCCTAAAGCCTCCCATTGCACAGTCTGCCCCACTCACTCAGACTCTTTCCCCTGTGCAGTACTCCTCACCTAGGACATGCATATCCATCTTATAGCTTCAGATAGCTTGTAAGTGTATTAGTTTGTTCTCATGCTGCTAGTAAAGACAAACCTGAGACTGGGTAATTTATAAAGGAAAGAGGTTTAATTGACTCACAGGTCCACATGGCTGGGGAGGCTTCACAATCATGGCAGAAGGCTAATGAGGAACAAAGTCATATCTTACATGGCGGCAGGCAAGAGAGCTTGTGCAGGGGCACTCCTGTTTATACAACCATTGGATCTTATGGGACTTATTTACTACCACAAGAACAATATGGGGGAAACTGCCCCCATGATTCAATTATCTCCACCTGACCTCGCCTTTGACATGTGGGGCTTATCACAATTCAAGGTGAGATTTGGGTGGAGATACAGCCAAACCATATCAGTGACAGAGGGCAAGAAACCCACCTTCCCCTTCCCCATTGCCCAACAGAGTGTGATGCTTCTATATAAGCTTTCAGTGCTTCTTAAAATACATAAATCTAAAAGGGATACCACAACATGCAATCAGTTTAAACTCACTTTCCTGTAACCATTTCAACATGAAAGAACTAAGGGTAGGACATCAACTTCATCTAATCCTCTACTCTAGAGAAGGAGTTAAAGCTACTCAGATCACATGTGTTATGTAAGTGCCAGCTATTGTTTTCCCAACATAGACATTGAGTAGTTTCCCAGGTTGCCCATTGACTGTCAGGATTTAGACACCAATTTTATAATATTTTCAACAACAACAAAAACGAAGACTTGCTTAACAACCCTTTTAATGATTAAAACCACATGAGTAGTTTTAAATACTTAAGTGTTCAATTCAGATTTCACTAATCTCCTGGCAGGGAGGAGTAAATAATAAAGCTGTTACCAGTGGGTCTCAGCTTGCATAAACATGAGCCCCTCTCAAGGAGACAATTTTGAACCTTCATTAATTCAGATCTCACTAATTAGAAAGTTGTGATCATTTGGATAGGCTGAGGTCCGTTATACAAAACAAGTTCTATGAGCAAAATAAAGGAAATGGTCCAATCTTTTTTTTTTTTCTTTTTTTTCTTTGAGATGGAGTTTTGCACTGGTTGCCCAGGCTGGAGTGCAGTCTTGCCATCTCAGCTCACTGCAACCTCCACCTCCCGGGTTCAAGCAATTCTTCTGCCTCAGCCTCCCAAATAGCTGGGCGTACAGGTGCCCACCACCACACCTGGCTAGGCTTTTTGTACTTTTAGTAGAGACAGGGTTTTGCCATGTTGGCCAGGCTGGTCTTGAACTCCTGACCTCAGTACAAAACAAAACAAATTTTTGTCCTCAGCCTCCCAAAGTGCTGGGATTATAGGCATGAGCCACCATGCCAGGCACCAATCATTTAAAAAGAATGTATTACCATTCTATTTATACAAGCTTCAAAAACTTGTACTGAGGGATGTATTCCTAGATATTAAAAGCATAAAAAAGTTTTGATTTGGGGTGTGAGTGAGAAGGGATAAACAGGCATTCAAGGTGCTAGTAATGTACGATTTCTTGATTTGAGTAGTAGTTCTACAAATCATTTTCAAAAGAATAATTTATATAACATTTATTTGCTAATTATAAACGCAATTTTTATTTTTTCCTACTAATTTTTACATAGTCCAGTATTCCTCAAACTGTAGCTTACATTAGAATCACTTGGGCCCTACCATCACCTCTATTTCTGATTCAGTAGGTCTATGGTGGACCAGGAAATTTCAGTTTTGAGCAAGTACCTAGATGGTATTGATTCTGTCAGGTGGGGGCCACATTCAGCAAACTACTGATCTAATCAATATCTTATGGCCATAATTTGAATCACTTTAATATACTGTACAATTCCAGCTGAGCTTAGTTAATTTTATCTGATTGTTTAATATTTTAGTGAATTACCACCCTGGTGGAAAGGCAGGTTATCAGTTAAATGTATCATTCAATACAGATCACTGTCTGTGCAGGCCTCCCAGCTGAGTGAAATACAGGGTGTTTCTTGATGGATTGGGTCAGTGCCACACGAAAGTCCTTCACCTTGTCCTGCGTTTTGCATTAACCCAGAACACTGAGAATAACTTCCCAAGTCCAGCCAGCAACATCTCCAGTTTAGGAGTGAGTTTACATCAACATGTACAATAGAGCAACTCTATTCCAATTATGGGCTCTGGAGTCATACAAAACTAAGTTAGATCCAAGGTGTAAGACAAAGGACTTAAGTTCTGTAAGATATAATTGCTTCGTGAGGTAGACACCATGGTATGCTGCCAAGGTCCCTTTTCAATGAAAGATGTCTTGCCCAAGCTTTTGGGAGTGCTGTTGGCAGACTCCCTCCAGCTGTCAGGCTTATCAAGACTACCTCATTGCAGAGGGTCACCTGGTCCAAGACCTGCCCCTTCCTGTGGCAGTCTGCATCAATGACTAATCGATGCACAAATATGAAAGCCTGGCAATCTTAGGGCAACTGTGAAGGGCTCCCTCACTTCAGAGCTCTCTGTGGGAAGATTCTACTTGAGCTTGCATTGTAGCTCAACCTCCACCTCTACCCAAACCTGCTTCCCTTTTCTTCCTTCCATAGGTGTTGATCCTAAAAGCACTTAATAAATGCTAAGCACACTACCCTCCATATTAGAGTTTGCTTCCCAGGGAATCAAGCCTGAGACATTAATTTTTAAAAAAGTGGACAAAAACTCTTAAGATGTGGGAATCCTATGGATTTGTTCATTCATTAAATATTTATTGAGCCAGCCAGTTCTGTTCTGGATGCTAAGAATACAGCAATGAACACAGATGTCTAACTTGAAGGGAAAAGATTAGGAAGAGCATTAAGGTTGAAATGAATCATTAGCTACAGTATTGATTGACTACTTGATATTAAAAAAATAGTGTCTCTTCCTCTCATCACCACTCCCCATCCGTCTTTTTTAAACCTCCTTAGCTTGTAATATTTCTGTTCAATTCTGAAATCATAGACCTTTGATTACCTAAGCAGGTCTCAGCCTGACTGAGCTATACTGCCATGTGGGTTTCCTTCCCTACCTCCATACTGCCATTGAGAGCTTGAAAGTCATTATACTGTTTTTCCACTACCCTGGGTTGTGGAAAATTGTAAGGCTGTTTAAAGAACTATTCCCCTGGACACCTCAGGGAGCAATTTCTTCTTCTATGCTCACAAAACATGGTAAAGTCTTTCTAACTTCTCGTGGCCCTGTAAAAAAGACATATTATATGTCTTTCCTGGGGTCTTGTGACTGAGGGCTCTATTCAAAAGATGGGGAACAGATTTTTGTCAGCTTTTAAATCCCACAAACCTATTGTGGTTTGCTGCCACCATCCCAGGGCTCAGCACATGATGTTAGGACACAGCGACCCAATGGGGATATAGGCCTCAGAGACTTGCTAATACATTGGTGCTCACCTGGTTCCTCCAACTTTCCCAGCACAGGAAATCCATTTCCACCTTAGGGTTGGGGAACATAGCTCCTACTATCCAAGCTATTTATTATTGTCAACCTAAGAGGCTAGACTTGGGATGATTGGTTAATGCTCTGCATATCCCACCACTATACTTTCCTCTGAACCTCTCACATGCCTCTCTTTTCTGCTTGATCACTTCCCTTGTAGACTCTCTCCCTACTTAATGGGTCTAGACCCTTGCCTCCCCAGAGGCATGTGAAACAAGGCATTCCTTGAGTCTCTCCTACCATTTATTTTCAGTCTTGCTTTTCTTGGATATCCTGGCTTCCACCCAGTGTTGTATAATGATGTCATGCTTGGTTTCAGCCAAAAGGCAGAGCTATGTATTTATCTCTCCTCTTAACTTTCCACCTCTCTCATCTGTTTCCTTTTTTTCTCTGTCCACTTCCACAACTGGCCCTGTTAAAAATTGCACTGTATTTTATATGTCTTATTTACTGAAATGCCATGTTTCCACTGTGACTTAAATGGGTGAATAGGAGGCTTTACATTTCTCTACTTCAATAGTGCCATTATATTTTACTTCTGTTTAGATCTCAAGTGACTTTTCTCTGTAAGAGAGTTTCAATTAAAACAAGAACAACAACAACAACAAAAAAAAACCCTCTTCAACCCAAATAATGGGAAAAAATGTTTACAAAGTATGTATCTAAGGGGCTTGTATCTTAAATATATTAATTGCAAGTCTTCAACATAAGACTTCTGAGAACTCTTACAACTGAAATAATTAAAAAAAAAATTTTAAAAATGGGCAAAGGATTTGATTGGACATATTTCCAAAGAAGATATACAAATGGTGAATAAACATGAAAAGATGGACAATATCATTAGCCATCAGGGAAATGCAAATCAAAGTCACAGTGAGATACCACTTCACATGCGTTAGAATGGCCGTAATAAAAAATACAGATAATAAGTGTCGTCCAGGATGTGGAGAAATTGTAACCATCACACACTACTGGTAGGAATGTAAAAACGGTGTAGCTACTTTGGAAAATAGTCTAGCAGTTCCCAAAATGGTTAAGCATAGAACTCCCACATGACCCAGCCATTCCATTGCTAAATATATCTCCCAAAGAACTGAAAGCATATGCTCACACAGAAACTTGTACACAAATGTTCAGAGTAACATGTTTCTTAATAACCAATAAGTAGAAACAACACAAATGTTCATCAACTGATTAATGAATAAAATATGGGACATCCATACAATGGAATACAATCGTGTGTTACTTAATGGGAATATATTCTATGAATTTAATCATTGGGTAATTTTATCATTGTGTGAACATCATAGGGTGTTCTTACACAAACCTAGATGGCATAGCCTACTGCACAATTAGGCTACATGATATATAGCCTGTTGCTCCTAGGATACAAACATGTATAGCATATTACTGTACTGAATACTGTAGGCAACTATAACACAAGGATAAATATGTATGTACCTAAACATAGAAAAGGTACTGAGTTGCTTAATGATTTTATGACATTACAATGGCTATGATGTCATTAGGCAATAGGAATTTTTCAACTGCATTATAATCTTACAAGACCACTGTCAAGTATGAGGTCTGTCATTGTCCAAAAAGTCATTATGTGGTGCATGATTGTATTATTAGGTCATAGAAATGAATGAAGTACTGCTACATGATACATGCATGAACCTTGAAAGCATTATGCTCCATGAAAGTAGCCAGTCACAAAAGGCCACACAGTATGTAATTTTATGTATATGAAATGTCCAGAATAGACAAATCTATAGAGACAGAAAGTAGATTAGTGGTTGCCTAGGGCTAAAGGGGATGGGTGGGACAAAATGGAAAGTGAATCAAAATGGATATGGGGTTTCTTTTGGGGGTAGGGAAAATTTTTAAGAATGTGGTGGTAATTGTACAACTCTGTAAATATAGAAACTGAGTTGCACATAAATGAGTGAGTCATATGGCATCTTAATTATGTCTCAGTAAAACTATTATGCAAAAGCAAAAATCTCTCACTGTCCTTCAGCTTTCGTGTGTTCTGTTTATATTATTGTATTTTGCATGTTGCTTTGAAATTGCCATTTGTGATGGATAACGGCTCATACCTCCACAACCCAGGATTGAACAAGTTAAAAGAATCATAGCAGAACTTCCAGCAATTTGTGATCTACAGTGGTACAGCTAGACTTTCCTGGATGCTACAAAACCATTGAAATTCTGGATAAAATGTCACAAAATAAACATTTTAATACATAATCAAATTTATAAGAATAAAAGAGAAGCTGCAGTCCCAGAATTGAAAAGGAAATCAAAGCATCGCAATGAAACCAGGAGATGTTGAGGAATAAGTGCAGATGGAGAGCCGTTGAGTTCTTATGTCCTCATGGGAGGAAAAATGAGGTTTCTGCCTACAGAATGTAAAGAAGCTAGAACTTGATTCCAGGTATCACCAAAAGCCTGACATCTAAAAAACTGTCTGATCAGTTAAAAGCGGATTTAAAAATATATACCAAAATGCCCAATGAAGTATTGAGAAAGTTTGCTTCTAGCCAACTCTTTGGATGGAAAACAAACAAAAGTCACTTAAGGCATCAAAACTTAAGCCCTGTGCCATGCATGGGTCTAGGATGCAAATTTATATTATGAACCTAAGAGCAAAGCCCTTACTTGAGATGATAATGTAAAATTGTTTTGAAAGCCATTGAAACAACTAGGGCACAGCAAAATCTAATTTAAAACTTCTACGTAGGGACTGTTTCACTAATCACAGCCCAAGGAACTGTCACTAGAAAATATAGCCTCTTCTGAAGATAAACTCCCAAATAAATATGATCAACTACATAAGAAAAGGAACCACCAAGATGGAGAGCATGCAAATGAACAAATAAAAGAATTAGCACTCCAGCAACTTCAGATAATATCATGAAATTAAGGGGTCATAAATATGGTTAAAATTATTGAAGTGATAAAATAATGATTGAAAAAAATATTATGAATAAAAGAATAGCGAATTTTGGAAAAGAGGCATATCTAACTCTAGAAATGAAAAAATATTAAGTCACTGAAATGGAGAACTGTATGGACAAATTAATAGCAGATTAAAAACAGCCGGGAGGGGTAATGAACAAAAATATCTCAGAAAATTGTCCAGGATGCATCACATAAATAAAAAGGATGGAAAATATGAACCAAATTAGGAGATATGAAGGACAGAATTTAAAAGGTACAACATACATCTAATGGGAGTTAAAGAGATACAGAATAGAAAAAATTGGGAAAGGGGAAATATTCAAAGAGCTAATACCTAAAAAATTTCAATATTAAAGGTATCACTCTTTAGATTAAGAAACAGAAGCCCCAAGGAGGAACTAAAAACAAATTCATACCTAGACTCAAAGGTAGCAGAAAAGGTAGCTTTGTGGCAAAGCTAGAGAAAAAGCACAATAAAAACTAAATTTTAAATGCATTCACAAAGAAAAGAGAGATGACAGTTGCCCCTTGGAACAACACAGGTTTGAACTGGAAGGTTCCACTTTTACATGGATTTTAAAAAATGAGTGCAGATTGAAAGTACACCAAAAATGAAGTATTTGCAGGAAGTGAAACTTGCATATATGGCGAGTCAACTTTTTGTATACATGAGTTCTGCAGGGCTGACTACAGGACTTGAGTATGTGCAAATTTTGACTGTGCTGGGAGTCACAGAACCACTTATCCACATATATCAAGGCCTACTATATCTCCAAGGGATAACAACTAGGCAGACAGCAAACATCTCAACATCAGGAATAGATACCAAAAGATAATGGAAGAATATTTTGAAATGTTGAGTGAACTATCAAACTGAAATTTGTTAACCAGATAAATTGTCATATCAGAGTTAATCTAATATTTTCAGATTAACGGATGTTTTGAAAAATTTAGCAGACAATTTGAAGTTTCTGGAAAATGTGTCAGAAAAACAATATTGACAAAAACTGCAATTACTTTTGCACCAACCTAATAAAAGAAAATTAGTAAGCCACTCAAATAGCCTCCCTTCCCAAAGATAATCAGCTGCTAATAGTCTATGGAACCCTAACATGAATAAAACAGTAGTAGAAGGAGAAGGAGATGGAGACAATGAGAAGGAGCAGAAGAAGAAAAGGATAAATGGAATGGTTACAAATTGCTTATCTTTTTAGTATCACTAATAACTCATAGATTTAATTTATTTTATTTTTTAAAACTTCCCTAGGTTGAGAACTGCTGCTGGAACCCAACAGGTCTGAAATTGAACATCGTACCCTACACCAAGTTTTCTGTGGTAACCTACCTTATGAATGGCACCATGGCCACCCAAATGCTTAAGCAGAAAAACGTGGTAATTTCTGACGTCTTTCTTTTCAATAATGTACCAAGTCCTGTCAATTCAATCCTCTCATGTGTGTCTATTTATCTTTCTTCATCCTCATTACCACCATCATAATCCAGGCCACGATTTTCTCTCATAAACACTATAACACGGCCTCCTAGTCTCCGGATCCTCAGGTGTACTCTCTTCCACCCATCCATTCTTCACGTTACACTTATGGTGAACTGAGCTTTCAGAAATCCAAAATTGATCACATCATATGTCTCTTCTTACAACTCTTAAATGGCTTCTTATTCCCACAAGAATAAAGTCTACAACCTGGAGTATGACTTCCCACAATCTAGCTGGTGCCTGTGTTACCATTTACTCTACCCTATATACATACTCTTCTTATGCACCATGATCCCTCCATCCTCTAGCTTTAGAATATATGGTTCCCTTTGCCTAAACCACTTCTTATTTTCCTTTTCTTGCTTATATAATGACTACACATCTTTCAAATCTCAGCTTATTCCTCATCTAGTCAGGAAAGTATTCTATGACAGGATTGGGACTCTTGTACATTCCTGTTACTTCGTAGTGTGATACTTATGTCACTTAGCACAGGTTACAATGCTCCAATTGTGATACTTATCACACTGTAACAGTGAAATAGCAAAAGAACTAACACATCTAACTCCATTTTTTTTAAGGAGTCTTTACCCATTCCTGCATGCAGGCTAGGATCATTTTAGAGCACTGAGATAATATGCTGTATTAGTCCATTCTCGCATTGCTATCAAATGTAAGAAACTACCTGAGACTGGGTAATTTATAAAGCAAAGAGGTTTAATTGGCTCATGATTCTGCAGGCTGTACAGGAAGCATGGCTCAGGAGACCTCAGGAAACTTACAATCATGGCAGAAAGTGAAGAGGAAAGAGGCATGTCTTACATGGCTGAAGCAGGAGGCAAAAGAGCAAAAGGGAGAGATGCTACACACTTTTAAACAAACAGATATCATGACAACTCACTCATTATCACAAGAACAGCAAGGGGAAGTTCGCTCCATGATCCAATCAACTTCCAGCAGGCTCCTTCTCCAACACGAGGGATTATAATTCCACATGATATTTGAGTGGGGACACAAACCCAAACCATATCATATGCAAAGAAACAATCATGTAGTTTTTGAAACCAACTCTGGGATTAAAGGGAAGGTATGTAAACAACTATGTTTTGTTAAAGTTTTATAGGAGCATTGTGACCGGACCAAGGAAAAAGAAATTTTCAACCTCCTTAGACCCTCGTTGGTGCTCAGATGTCTGCAGTTATCAGTCACCTCTTGATCCCACCCACCTCTCCTTCCCCCTGCTGTTAACATAAAAATAATCTGCAATTGGTACTAATTTAAGATGGTATTTTAGGACGACAGTCTACCATCTTCTTGGTTTGCTGGGTCTTCAAATAAACCTGCTTTTCCTCCCACCAACTCTCTTCTCTCTTTAGTTTGGTTTTCAAGTGGCGGGCGGCCACACCTGGGTTCAGTTACAACACTTTACTGTAACTACTTGTATTTTGCCCCTTTTCTTTATTATACAGTAAACTAAGTGATGGTAGAGATGAGTCTCTTACTTATTATAATATTATGAATATTATTGGTAATGGATGATTGGAAGACATGGCTAACTATAAGGCAACAAAGTTTCCCTAACACTAAATCTCAGAATTGCACACATCTAGTCAGAGGCTGGTGTTAGGACTCCAAGCATCCCTGTGGAAGTAGGCTCTGTTTATCACTAACCCTTATCGCATCACCAAAAGCATATATTCCAACTTGTATTGAGTGCCTTTCAGGTTTTTACAACTACTGGAGAAGTTACTATCCTCCCATTGCAGCCTCCCTAGTAACTGGGGCTACAAGTATGTGCCAACATGCCTAGCTAAGTTTTTTTTTTTTTAAATTTTTAATCTTTTTTTTTTTTTTTTGTAGAGATGAGATCTATGTTCCTAGGCTGGACTTAAACTCCTGGCCTCAAGCTATCTTCCTGCCTCAGCCTCCCAAATGTAGGGATCACAAGTGTGAGCCACCATGCCTAGCCTTTTTTAAAAACAATTTTTTTTTTCTGAGATGCAGTTTCACTCTTGTCGCCCAGGCTGGAGTGCAATGGAGTGATCTCAGCTCACTGCAACATCCGCCTCCTGGGTTTGAGTGATTCTCCTGCCTCAGCCTCCTGAGTAGCTGGGATTATGGCACGTGCCCCTATGTCTAGCTAATTTTTGTATTTAGTAGAGATGAGGTTTCGCCAATGTGGCCCACCTCGGCCTCCCAAAGTGCTGGGATTACAGGCGTGAACCACTGCGACCAGCCTTTTCTTTTTTTTTTAATAGTTTCTTAACATTGTCAGTTAGCAACCTCTAAATGTACAGGGCCTTATTACCTAAATAACACGTATCAGAAAATAAGCACAAAATTATTTAATCATAAAAACATTTCTATGTATCTATTTCTCTTACATTTCTAAAAACATTGAAAAGTTTAAAACTTTTAAACAGTATATAATGTGGGGACTGTACAAAAAATAAGTTATTGATGAAATCCTTTAATCAAACTCTTAGCTAGGAACACAGCAAAATAACAGCTAAGCAGCTTTGAGACTGCTATTTAAAAATCTTAAAACATGGAACAAGGCATTTTTTAATTGGGTCCAGACATTAAAAAAATAAAAGTAGTGTTTGCCTATGTAATTTAGCTCTTTAACTGGATAAATATACTAAAATTTAAAAATTTCTAAGCATGTGTATCTTTAAGTTTAATTGATTGCACATTAGTTCACATTCAAAAGTTCAACTTAATAGCATTGAGCGCAGTCATCTAACTCCATGGAGCTTACCCATTTTTAAGAATATACTATTCTTCGATCATCAAGTTTGTAAGTACCTACATCAAGTATATGTTAGTACCAAGCTCATGGGAGTTCATAATTTACAGGCTGGGACTTGGTAAGCCAGGATTTGGGGTGGCATGATTCACATGTAGTGTCTTGAGACATATCCAAGTCCAGGGAAATAAACAGAAAATTATGAAGACAGGCTCAGGCAGAGTGCACACCGAAACCCAACTTGATAAGTCAGAAACTGGGCCTACAGATAAAAATTATAATCCAAGAAAGGCAGTATTAGCAGCCAAAGTCCAGAAACTCTAGAAACAAGCTGAAAGACACAAGAATTAATGAACAGCACCAAGAAGACTTTGATCACTAGGCCCATGGTCTTTCCCAGACAGAATACTTATTGATTACCACCTTCCTGATCCAGAATTAGTTCCCGGGTTAGTATATGCCCTGGGCTGATAAGGGGATAAAAAGCAAAGATCTAGACAACACAGGCCTGTTATCTCATTGCTCCCTAAGAATGGCATATATGATAGGAGGGGAAAAAAGCTCTTTACAAGATTAATTATGATTTTGGCAAACCTCCAAACTTATATGCTAGCACCGAGGCATGGAAAATACTTTCAATGGTGCCCAAATTTAAGAATATACCTTTGACAATCAAATACATGTGCATATGTGTGTATTAGCCTTTCAGAATCTATGTAGTTATAATTTTCAGGATTACAGCTTCATTGAAATGAAGGAAAGAGAGGGAAATGCCAATGCCAAAATTCTAAACTCCAGAGTAACATCAACTAATGGTGTAGTAAGTGAAGATAGTCCAGACTTTGTTTTAACAAAAATGTATCCCCCGAACACTCATGATACAACACACACACAAAAAGAAAACCTGGTTCAATTATCCTAGAAAACATACAAAACTGAAACATCATTTAAGGGCATCTAGTATCATAGCTGCTTCACAAACGAGTCCCATTGCTCTTGCCACTCTGATCTGGGAAGTTCAATTCAATGTGGTTGAAAGCAGGATTATCAGTTCCACCATCTTCTACGGGATGTGATTTATAGCCTAAAAAATGCTTCTTCTAAAAGAAAATGTTAACATGGTGATTAGAAAAAAAAAAGAAGCTCTTCATTCATGTAATTCTAAATAATTGTTTCTACTATTTTTATTTCTCTACATCAGCTTTCTAATCAACTCGGGGAGAGAAATATAAAACAGGTATGCTTCCTCAGAAGATAGAGAGTTATTCAACAGATATAGGTTATCAGAAGATAGACACACAACAGCTCATCACACAATAGAGAGAGATATAACAGATATAGACTATCAGAGGCTATATAGATAAATAGATAAAATAGATACAGGTTATCAGAGAATTGAGAGTTATAGAGAGATACAATAGATATAGGTTATCACAGGATACACAGATATAGAGAGATATACAACAGGTATAGCTCATTAGAGGATAGAGAGATATACAACAGATACAGGTCATCAAAGGAAAGAGGGATATACAACAAATATAGCTCATCAGAGGACAGACAGATAGACAATAGGTATAGTGTATCAGAGTATGTGGAGCTGTAAAATCATGTAGATCATCATAGGATAGAGAGCTATCCAGCATATATAGATCATCAGATGATATAGGGTCTATACCTTCCTTTTCCATCACTGTTGAAGAAAGAGGCTGAGGACTAACCAGTGTTCTATCCAAGTAATAAAGCCCATTTTCCTAACTCAAGGTAAATGAAAACCAACTCACTTTCTTAAAAATGTCAAAATTGGATAAAAAGTCCTCTTTGGTTAGTATACATCTCGGGTCTAAGTGCTGTTTTCTTCCTCCTGGAAAAAATGAACAGTACATTATTTACATTGTTAAAAAGGACACCAGTAACTACAGAGAGATATTCCATTATACAAGTATTTAACTTGTGCACATTCAACTCCATACATTCAAAAAACAGAAAGAGAAAGGGAAACTTAAAAGTGCTGAAGACTTAGCCCACCATTCCCCTTCCCTTAGCCCTGGGTCTTGAAAGCCTCTCACTATAATAAATATGAGTCTTGTTATATATATCTATATAAATGTGTGTGTGAGATAGAGCTTAAAGGCAAGCCAACAGCTTCATCTGGTACTCAACTAGAGAAACAGTCATCTGGCCCAATGCTGGTGGGAAAACTGGTTTAAAAGCACCCTCCATGCCACCAGTAAACTATCAAACCATCTGCCTCTGCTTTAGACAGTGGAGCAGCTTTTCCCCACTTTGGTGGCTACAGATATACATGTCTATGAAGAAATGCAAGAAATTCTGAACTACTGAATAAATTATTTAAATGAAAATCAGTATGCTGACTGATGTTTGATCCAGATCCTCTTCCCTAAAGTTTACTTTACAAAAAAAAAAAAATCATCTTTTGCTTTGGTATTTTCTGTGGATCAAAGGGGATGCTTTTAAAAATTGGATACCTCAAAGAGTGGTCCTCCAACTACCCTTACCCAAATCATTCAAGGAATGTACTTAAAATGCAGATTCCCAGACGCTAGCCTGGACTAACCAAATTAGAACCTCTGTGGGTAGGACCCCTGAAGGCTGATTTTTATGAAATATCCAAGGGTATACTTATGTCCTCTAAAGTTTAAGAACCACTACTTTCTACAAATACTAGACTTTTAATTATGGGAACCTCTGCTCTTCTGGAGATAGAATCAATTTTAAATGAATTCATTCGATGTTATCGAGTACCTACTGTGTGCCAGAGATGCTACTAGGTGCCGGAGAAACAGAAACAAAGCCATCTCTGTGCCCACAGTTTGTGATCTACTTAGGAAACTATTTGCCCCCATTTTACTGAAAACATAGCCTTCTGCATAGCAAAAATCAGGTGGGGCTGAAACGTCAACCAAGTCTGTAAGGCCTGAACTCTTATACAAATTTTAGTATACTACTTTATATAGTATAGGCTTTAAAATCTATTATTTCCCAAGGAACATCAAAATTGTGTGCTTCTAGATAGTTTTCAAGGTATCACTGCTTCTGTGAAGTAGGAGTAAGTAGTTAATGAAGTTGAAGTGTTTTCTATTACTGGATCCCCGTCACCAAGGTAGAGCATTACTTATTGAAACAAAAGATATCACTGTATATGGTTTTTCAGAATCAAAGCATTTACAAGAAAAAAGGGAGTACTCAAAGGATGTACTCTGCTACCCCACTTTCTTTTAAAAAATGAGCTAAATAAGGATCAAAGGGCAAATAGTACAGGGAGGCTGATTAGGTGTATTCTACATCTGAACAACTGATAACTGCTGGGAAAAGATGAAAATCTGTCT